>CAEFZY010050803.1:0-10565 GCA_903066815.1 Brachyrhaphis roseni
AAAAAAATAAAAAATTAAAAAATCTGCAGGAGAGACTCTGCTTTAGTTTTTGCATGAGTTAAGACTGAATGAAGGTTCATTTACCCACTCTTCCTCCTGTTAAAATTTATTTACCGTCAATAAATTTAACAAAATCTGTAGGAAAGTAAAGTTTAACAGTATAATTGTTTTCACTACAGACAAAAGATGATTTCTAATCCCTTAAACATCAAGTCTCAAAGTGGAAAATTGAAAATGAAAACAAACAAATGTAAAATCCACCGATAAAACCTGTGAATTATCAAATGTTCTATGTTCTTCTTGCAGTACGGTCACTTGAGGACCTGAGCCCTGTCAGCTAACTTTTATTGACTTCAAGATGGGATCTCCATGGTAACAGGCTGGAGGAAGCCTGCAACAGACCGTATCTGGCCTGCATCTGAAGCTCGCAATGCCTACCTCTAAACATAATCAAGCACAAACACTCGGGAACACTTGCACCGAAGCACACCCTGAAAAAAAAAGAGAAACTGGAGCACTTTAGTGGGAAAGGGACCAACAGGATGACATTTAAATGGATGGAGGCTTTGGCGGAACAAATGAGTTCATTTCTGCTGTTCTTGTTGCAGGTCAGACCTCCCTCTGGATATAAAATGGTGATCCCGCTGAAATGACAGAGCGACGCCTGTTGAGAATTGTACTCTTCCCTGCTGAATTCCCCACTTCTGCAGGCCCAGGGCCACGAGAGATAAAAGCAACAGGAAAACAGAGAGTTTAGTTATACACAATCAGCCCTGCTGCTCCCAATCAGTCATGATGGTAGCAACACAGCACGAGGGGGAACAGAGGCACCGCTCCAGCGAATGTAAAAATGTGTGGCACACATGGGGTGTGTTTGTGGGGGTGTGTGTGTGTGTGTATGTGGGACAGAGCAAGACACAAAAAAGCAGAAGATAAGTGCGAACAAAGCTGAAGGTTAAATAGAATGGAATGTAGGAAACCAATCAAGCGTTTGTACTGAAGATGTACATTAACGAGAGCCTCAACATCAATTTAACAAAATTGTCAAGGTATTTAAACATTTATAGCAGATCAAATGAAGATCCTCTGATCAAAACTGAAATAATAAAAAGGTATTTTTAAAATATATCAATTTACGGCACATTTGGACAAAGTCCAGTCAATGTAGCACAGGCACTTAACACCTATTTTATTCAGTCAGAACCTTCTATAGTAAAGTGCTGTAAAAACTGTGAAAAAGACAGTAAGTCAACATACACACCAGGATCAATATCTGAAGCAGGGGGGCTTAAAGTTGCTGCATTAGAAATACATTTAGAGCTAAACACAAACATTTTCAGAGAAATCAATGCTTCCTAATACTGCACCGTTAGTGATTTTAGAAAGGATGCTGATGCTGTAATACATGTGCTCTGCCAGAAGTTGGTAGTAATATTGACAATGTCTACATTAAAATTTAGAAGAAGTAGATCTTGAGGATGGCTAAAGCAGAGCAAGACTAGAGATTCTCACAAGACCAAAGCTGCATGGGTAAAATGTGATTCAATGTGTAGCTCTCATTTGGAATTTTTCTAAAAATCAACATTTTTGCTGTTACAAATGTACAAATCACACATTAAGATGTGCAACAGTGCACTTGAAAAGGACTGCTTGAATGCAATTTTGTGTTAATTTTTAGTTGACTATTACACTTAAACTGCCAAGTAAGTATATTCTGCCTGCTTGTAAAATATTTGCAGAGTTGAGTGGATTTTCCATGCCCTCGATACACAAAAGTACTTTTATTGCCTGATGCTGACGCTTATTGAGAATTGTGGGAACAATGTGATGTAAAAGAAAAACGAAAGGAGTCAGTAAAATGTGGGCTAATCTTAATCGATGTCTTCTTTGCAATTTTGAACAATATTGTCGCAATGACATATTTTCCTGATAGAGTACAGCTATAACGTGGATGGTGGATGCACATCGAGGAAAAAAATGTCTAGTTTCATGTGGAGAGAACCTCAATCATTTTTTATTGTGTTTCCAAGCAGTTAAAATGGGAAATAGGAAATCCAAGTCCCATGTTTGCCAACTAGATTTCCACAGAGCACCGTACAGGGAACTGTAGTATGATCCCTTTAGTATGATCTAGTAATATGGGTGTCTGCCTGCATCATCTCTGTGGTGAAATAAGAAAATAAGTTGTCAAATTTCATATCAAATGTCATATTCTTGCTCAGCTGATGTTGTTGACATCTGAGTATTAAAATCAGTCGAGATTTTTTCCAAAAGCCGCAGCGCAGATGCACACCCAAACATTTTCAGGGATGGTAAAAATTCCCACTTTTAAAAAACGTGTAACAACAAAGATTAATGTGCAATTTGAAAACACAAAATATGTAAAAAGCAAACCTTTTGATCTGTTTTCAGACTGTTTATGATGCACTTCTACACTTACAATGAACCCAAATTAGATTGTCACCCCAAGTAATTGCAGCACCTCCTTGTCTCCAAACAACCGATCGTTCATTGATAGAGATAAACATAATGAACTGGATCAGGAATGGAGAACACGTGGATCACTGTTGTTGCAAAAGCAAAATAGAAAAACAAGATCAATTCTGGGCTAATAGGTCAGTTTTCTCTGTTTAAATATGCCAAATAAAGCCATTGTTGTTTAGACGGCATTTATCACTTAATAGTTCATTATTTACTGTGCTTCATTTTCTGCACTCTGTCAGTTTGGCATTGATTGCTCCTTCCTGAGAGTATAACAAGACAAGGTACTCCACAGTTATAATGAAAAACTACAGTAAGTCAAAAGTCGAGATGAACGGCGAGTCATAAATCAAAGTCTCTGAGCATCTTTCTGCATGTTGATCTCTCACTCGCATACTCAAAATTTACGTTTTTCTTAAAGCCTCCTATTTCTTATGTCCTCTCATGCCGTTGCTGACAAACAGCAAGGTGTGTTATTGAAATATGATTGAATGTTATATAAGAGATATTGTCTCTAATTTTTCTGCAAATATCCCCACGTCGAAATTCTGCAAATGATTTCTATCAGATGAGTTGAGCCGATGCGTTTGACGTGAATGCTGATTTATCGCCATGCCACAGATGCACGTATTTAGTAAATGTAAGAGTTTGGAATTGATGTTTTTAATTTTCTACGATGGACCGGCGACCTGTCAATGTGACCCCGTTTCCCACCCAATGACCCCTGAATTTACCTTCAGCCCTGCTGGGACCCTGCAAGAATAAACGAGTGTTGAAAATAGGTAGTGGACTGCATGGATCTTTAAATTGCAAACTGCTAATAAAATAGGAATAAGTATAAAAAAAACTGACAAACTTTCAATCAGTTTCTTCTGAATTTCTGCTACTCTGTTTTTCTTTGTTTTCTTTTGCAGGCTGTTGGAATGAAATGGGCTATTCTTGTGTTTGTGTTGAACAGGAACACACAACTCGGGTCAAAATCAGATCAGAAGGAATACTAATAAACAAAGCAGCTGTGGGTTTTTCTTCTCTGTAGCCTTGGAGTGAACACGTCTGTCATATTTCCATCTACCCTTCTTCCACTGCCCTCTCCTCACGTGGGAATTTTGGTAATTTCCATAAAACAGAAATTCCCCTCATAGAAAACAAAACCATCTGGACGCAGGTGTTCTGTATTAATCCATCATATTATCTCTCAGGGCTTCCCTGTATTTATTCCTCCTCCCCCTCTCTTGTTCCTGCCCTCCCCCTCTTCCCTCCCTCCATTCACACACCCTCATTAAACTTGTATCTCAGTCTCGCTTTCTTCACTTTCTTTAGGCATGCTCCTCTCCTCCTATGCCCATGTCATCAGAATCTCCCCGCATCCTTTCCAGTTCTTCAACCTCTACTCCACCATCTCACATCTGTAGCCTCTTCATCTCATTTTTGTGTGCTTGTCTTTCTTTTTTTAAACTCATTTTCCAAACTTCTTGCTCCGCTCCCAATTATTTCCTTCCCCTCCATCGCCTACATCTTTTCATTACCATCTTTCTGCTCTTCTTCTGCTGCCACACAGCACAACAAAAAGAGGAAGGCAGCGCTCGCTCGCTGCCTGCATTGTTACCTTTTTCGCACGTAGCTCCGCCGTAGCTGGGCAGACAGAGGCACACAAAGGAGTTGATCTCGTCGATGCAGGTTCCTCCGTTCTGGCAAGGATTAGACTGGCAGTCGTCAATGTCTGGAGGGAAACATTGAAGGGAGAACAGGGTGTGAGTCAAAGTTTACTTTGAAGAAGTGTTTGTACTCCTTGAACTTTTTCACATTTTGAGACACTACAACCACATTTTTCATTGGACTTTCATGGGGTTTTCTGTGACAGAGCAACACAAAGTAGAGCACACCTGGCAAGGGGATAGAAAAGTGAACAATTATCTATTTTATTTTTGACAAATGAGAATCTGAAAATTGGTACTGCATATTTAGTTACCCCACATTGGTCAATAATTGTATAAACGCTCTTTAAATTGCGATGTGTGTAGGGATATGTTTCTACCATTTCCAGAGAGTAAAATACATAAACATTTGCCTTTGTAAGACACACAAATCATTGTGAAGTGTCAAGCTGGAGTCTAATTTGGATTTAGGCCTGGGCTTTGACTGGGCCATAACAATACATGCCTCAACTCTTCCACAGGATTTCCCTGTAAATTCTTTGAGCATATTTGAGCAAAGTAGAGGAGGTGAAGACAAAGTGAAAGCCAAACTCTCCAGATTGTTTTTTTTTTTAAGCTGCCACCATTTTAAACTACTTTGTGGTAGTCCGCTACATAAAATGCCAATAAACTGCCAATAATCAATTATATTGGAGGTTGCGATGTCACAAGATGTGTGAAAAGTAGGACAAATTAACAAACATCCCTCTTCAAACAGCAGTTTGTGCAGCTACCTGCCACAGCTCAACACTATGTTTTAGTCAGATTAGACGTGTTTCTGTGAAAGTTATAATTAGGGCAAATTGATTGAATTCATCAGCGAGCTGTTTGGAGATGCAGTGAAATGCATGAAGGTAATTGCAATGTGTTTGCAGGACGTGGAGCGTTGCTGCAGTCGAACCCTGAGCAGCAAAAGCAAGGGAGAGCACACACACCGAACACACACCGAACACACACGCAGAAGATTCAGTTTGTACTAGTGCACCCAATTCAAGTGCTTCACTCATTGGGAACCACAAACATATATACAGATCAATTTCAATTAGGCAAACATTCTTTAATTCTAACTTAAGAATTATGTTGTCTTTATAAACAATTTCGACCACATATTCCACAAAGGCTCATATTCTGTAGAAAAATGCCAACTGTATGTTTTTTTTTTCTTCTTCTTTTTGGCTGATCTCGGCCTGAAGGCACAATCATTAAAGCTGCAGCTGGCAACTTAACAATCCTCAACCATCACAAGCTCTAAGAGACTCTCTGAGGCTCTGACAAGAGGTCATGGTGGGAGGCAGAAGAACGTCTGACGGCTGAAGGAAGATATGGAAATGAGGGGATGCTGAAAAGAGCTGGGTTAGGAGGCTGAGGGGATGGAAACAAGAGTGGAAGCGGAAAGACGGAGCGGAGGTGAGACCATTCTGCGAGGAAGTTGGTGATTTTTGGGGTCGGATTACAGCAGCTTTGCAGGCGGCAGCGTTTGGGCGGATCAGCCCGTTTGGTGCAAACAGCATGACAGCTTCATTGCTGTTGCTCCGCTTAGGGCCGGCTGATTTGAAAGGCTCAAGTCGATGCAGACAAAAGATATCGATCCAGAGGAAATGGAATAAGACGCTCAATTTATTCTGAGGTCGGGTAGCCGTGTATGTCTGTCCTAATGTATGTCTGGTGTGAGACAAGAAATGATGACAAAACAGCAAAAAACTAAATACATTATCTACCATAAAAATGAACTCCACATGCTGCATCAAACTGTCTTAAATAGTTATTCTTCTCCTTTCATGACCAAACTGCAGGAATCTGAAATGGTTCCAAATGACGCAGCTGTGAAAATCATGTTTCACTTTGCAAATGTAGTCATAACCATTAAACCTTTTCATATTTTGTCAAAATTACAAACACAAACTTTGGTCTATTCCAAAAAATAAATATGTTTTGATCAGATACATTCAATTGTAGCTCTGTGTGTTGAAGATTATTATCCAGCTGGATGATGAAACTTAGTCCTAATCTTGATTCATATTTAGTCCAAGTCATTCTTTTTTTTGCATGTAAGCCAAAATGTTAAATTTTGATCTCATTTGACCTTAGCACCTTATTTCACCTGCCGACTCCCAAACATGTCTTGTAGTAAACTACAAGCAGAACTTTTTATTACTTTCTTTCAACAATGTCTTCATTTTTCCAATCCTCTATGAAGCCCAGATTTGAGGAGTGCATGACTAACACTGAATTGAAGTTTGAGGTTTTAAAGTGACATCATAAAAAAGCTAAACTGGCATGAATACTTTTGAGAAGCACTGTCAGTGCAATCACGCAAAAATAAACTAGTTCAAAGAATACCTGTAGGTTTACAGACAGATTGTGTCTAAATACTGATACATGTGAATAAAACATGATTAAAAAACTTAAAAAGGACATAAAAAAACAGGAAAGAAAAATCCTTGGGCTCGCCTTAATAAATATTTCTACCATTTCTCATTTTGTTGTGTTAATTATCTGTTTATTTCAGATAAACAGAGTTAGAGATCACCTCTACCGTCCACATTCTCTCTCCCCTGCAGTCTCTTTTCCTTCCAGCACTCAGATTTATGTCTTCAATTCTCTTGTAAAATACCTGTGAACTCTGAAGCCAAATAAACCCAGACAACTCTTTCTCATTGCCATATAAAAGTGTTTAACAGATATGAACAATTTCACACTCGTGAACCCTTGAATTTGCCTGCGGTCCTTAGTTCATTGGGGTTTTTTTGGTTTTCTTTCACTAAGGTTGTAATCTATCTCTTCTAAACACCGACTGCATAACATTTTATATTTTACCAAATTCTGGTGAAAATCCATCTATCCATTTGCTTCAGAATCGGTTCTTTGTATTGGGTGTAGGAAAAGTAATTTTAAGTGTGGTTTCTTTACCCAAATTTACCTGAAATCTAACAGTCAATCATGTCTGCTGTGCTTCCCTCCTGTTTTCTGAAGAAATGCTTTTACTTTGACTAGTTAGTTGGTTTTATGAGTGTCAATTATTGTCTCTCTCTTTCTCTTTCTGACCTGATCACCTTCTACCCTATGAGACTCATCTCAGCTCCCCATAACCCTGTGAAAGATGAACTGTGTATAACGAGCAGATAGACGAAGGACCGCACTAATAAAGAAATGAAATCCGGACTAAAAATAACCCATCTTTCAGATAATCTAAAAAACTGTTACTTCTGTTGACATATGTCCTACATATTCTGTCATGTTTTGTTTTGAGAGCATATAATGTGCAACAGTTATTCTTTTCTCACCTAAGTATTCCTCAAAACACTGGTAGTTATTAGCATGGGTTAACTGGTTAGGCTAATACAGGAAACATGCAGGAGATGCGTCTAGGAAGCAGATGCTCAGCCGCTGTAAACTCTGAGCTCTCTGTGAATTGCTCTTGAGTGAATCAAAATGCTGCGTCACGTTTGTAAATCTGTAGCTACTGACTGCAGAAAAGCTGCTGACCCCTGTGTGCTATGCACCTCATCATCCTCTGACCCTGTTCACCGCAGCATGGCTCAGTTGCTCTTGTTCCCAACCACTCCGCTTCAACATGAGAGAGCTACAGATGTTTACAGACCTATTTAGCCACTTAGTTTTCATAAGTGCTCGCATATGGATGCGCTCACTCATTATCTGCATTGTATTTTTTTTCTAAATGTGTGACAGTGAGCTGTTTTGCATGTGCCCTATTTTCTGTTTTCAACAGTAAAAACGATCTGCTGCGACTGATGAAAAGAAATGTCAAAAAGGGGAACATTTGAAGTATTTTTACCCTTTCTGTAACACAAAAATAACTGCAGCTTCCTTTTCTGCTATTCTTGACGTCGCTTTTTATTAAATGCTGGTCCTGTGAAGACGGAGTCAACCGTTTTTTTGTTTTCTGAACGCAAAAACTAATGGCTTTATCTCATCAAATGTTTATGATGACAGCTATTCATTTATCAAACTGATGACTGTTTAAAGATCACAATTTTGAAAGCATCTTAACTGTTCCCTCTCTGGTCGTCTAAGATTAACTAATAAAACACGGGGTGGGAAAGAAGGAGAGCAGCTGATTAGACAAAATGAAAATTTAACATTCAAGCAAATGAAAAAAACGATAGCAACAAATACAAAACACCGTATTCCTGTGTATATTTACCTTCTGTCCTGTGCAGATTTATTATGTAAATATGCATCTACAAAGGTTGGAGGGTATGAAAAGATCTCATTACGAGTCGCATTCTTCCACAACCAACCTCAGTGGGAGGCAACCATGGATAAATGAAACCCCGACAGAGCACGAAGGCACCTTTTTCCCTTTTTTCCTGTACGAGACTAAATGCCAGCCGTAGCTACAGATCAAACAGCCGACTGATCAATTACACAGAGAACCTTTGAACCAGTAAATGCCACCCAAAGACTTCACGTCTAACAAGGTTCTACAGAGGTCATGAGGGGATGATATTAATATCAAAGAGGAAGACTTTTTATTTTGGCAAACACCCAGAGGAAAATGTATATTAATCATAGCAAGCAAGAGCCGCACTCTCGTGCTAAAAGCATCGGTACGGAATCCGAAGCTAAAAATTGTACTGTACGCCGGCGCAACACTCCGCTTCTCTGAAACTCTGACAAATCGGGTCAGGCTTTCTACGTTCTCCTAATTGCAGCTGAACCACAGCTGGAATTATGTAAAAAAATAAACCGACATAACGTGCTGTAAAATAAAGGCTTTGAAATGGAAATTTTTTTTGTCACACGAAGGTTCTGGTTAAAAGGCTTTTTGTGTTTGTCGCCTTTTATAGCGATGATTGACTTCCCTTTTGGTTTGCTGAGGGGCATTGACATTTCCAAAGCTTTCTACAAGGATTGATACCTTTCAGTTTAGCTGCTGCTCATCCAGACAATGTTGTGCTTTTTCAGAAAGCAGATTTTCTGTGTGAGAATGTCTGAACACACTATAACTTTTGGTTTAGTTGTCCTTGCTTCAAACAAGGACAGCAACAGCAAGAAGTATTTGTGTAAACACTGAAACCTCTTCATTTGCTATTTTATTTATTTGCAGACTAAATATTTTCTACTAATTTACATGCTCATAATTCATTATGAAAGATAGTTTGCATTGCTTCTCTGGCATTTTACAACCATCTTTATCAGCAGAAACTCCTTTTTTTTAAATTTGAAAATTACACAATAACTTTCTTCAAACAAGACTTTCCCTTTATACCATAGCACAGCATGACTGCTTATTGGCACACAGCTAATTGTTTGTTGTTTTCGAGCATGCAGCTTTAATATTGCAGTTAGTGTCTGAAAATATGCACTCCACTAAAAATGCCACCGGATAAGATGAACGAATCCAGATATTTCCCCCTCAGGAAGCAGATCAACATAGAAAACAGTGGTGTAATTATTAAACCAAACAGCTCACATCGGTGCATACTCATTTTATAGTTTGCTTGGAAGTTTTACTGCTTGATGATGCAAAGAAAAAAGAAAAAACGTTGTTTTGTTTACTGAGAAGATCATGAGAATTTAATATTTATCAGTCAATATTTAAGTGTTCAGAGCCGTTATACAGCATTGTACTCCCCAACACCAACTAAACAGAGTCAGAAAGATTATGTCTGTATTTCTTAAAGTACAGAGAGGTATATTGTTGTACTGGAATTCAAAAGTATTTTTATTTAATACTAAAGGGGAAAATTAAATTAACTCATATCATCCGCGTGCCTTCAAAGATACTTGGATCATATCTGCAGATGGTGATAATGTGGGCAGGAAGGTTTTCATGACTGTCATAACAGGCTAACAGCTCAATTTCTGGGCAGCAGAGATGCTATTTAACATGTCTTGGATGGCACTATCAGTTATTGGTAGATACTGCTATTCCACCTTATTTGCTTTTGCCTCTCCCCTTTTAAACTCTGTCCATATGGTTAGAAACCTGGGCAGAGAGACAAAGTTGGGGATATGATCTCTTTATGATTGATGGAAGAGATGGTTTTAGCTTCCCCATTCTCTATTTTTCAACTTCTTTGGGATTGGAGAAGGATGTAAAATGTGATTATTCTTATTCTTCATTAAACATTCACCATTTAATGAATGTCTCTTCAGCCAGTCTGTCACAGGGCAACACAGAGACAGACAGGACAAACAACCACGCACACACACACTCACACCTAGGGAGAATTTTAGAAAGACCAATTAACCTGACAGTCTTGTTTTTGGACTATGGGAGGAAGCCGGAGTACCCGGAGAGGACCCATGCATGCACAGGGAGAACATGCAAACTCCGTGCAGAAAGACCCCGGGCCGGGAATCGAACCCAGGACCTTCTTGCTGCAAGGCAACAGTGCTACCAACTGTGCCACTGTGCAGCCC
>CAEFZY010050808.1:0-76475 GCA_903066815.1 Brachyrhaphis roseni
GCAACGCATTTGTTGTAAAGTCCGGTGTTTAGTAAGGTCAGCACTGAATGTGAGGTAGAATAGGTCTGTTAATTATGTAATATTTTTTCACATAGGATGCTCAGACAGCAGAGCAAGGGGCAGAGCAGAACGATGGAGAGGTGGCTGGAGCTTCAGGGCTCCAGGTGAGGTGTTAGTTCTCAGATATGGAATATACTGTGAAATTATCTCAGTAAATATGGCATTTGAAGTGTTAGTCTTAAATTAAGTTAAGCTAGTGTGAATACAAACCAGGTTACGCTTTGTTTGCTCTATAGGAGGCAGTCAGTGTGAGTGCCAGTGACCAGGGAAGTCAAGGCAGCAGTGCCCTGGACATGGGGAGTGCGCCATACCAGCCTGATGTAAAATTCATTGCAGCACAGCAGCTGCCCAATAAAAGGTTGCTGTTTCAGGCCAAATGGTTTAGTCTCTTCCCATGGCTGCATAATAGCCCCACCATGGTTATGGGGGTTATTAAGCCAATGTGCCCCACCCCCCCCCCGGTCAAAAATGGTCGGTGCTCCTGGACAGTGCACTGTGCCGCGGTTGGTCCTTATGTATAGTCCGGACCTGGGGGGGTGGTGTTGGTTGTAAGTTGTAAGGTCCCACCAAAACTTTTTCACTTTTTCATTAAGTCCATTCTTATCTTCTCCACTAACTGCTTTTGAATCTAGGATGTTTCTCTTTCCAAGAAATTCTTTAGCTGTGATCTGAATAAGCGGGTCTTTGAGAGGTGCTGGTCTTTCATTCGCAGCTTGCTGGTAGTTTCTGAATACTTGTTCAAGGTCAGTGGAAGCAGACAAACTGGAAAATATAAATCTTACTTATTTTTTTACATGTTTTCTGAACAGTTGCTATTCCACTAAACCCAAAGTTGATGCCAATTTTAGAGAATATGACTGGCTAAAGACACAACAGATATGAGGGGGGAGGAGACCTACAGCGATGCTCAAGGCAGCATGAGTCTTCACACTCTAAATTACTCTCTAAACCTGCCTAATTTACATAATCCATGTTGTGACATTTTAAAAGCTTACTTTAGATTAGATTTAGATTGCTTTAGACCTACTAGGCTCACTGTGCACATATTTGGCTGACCTGCATTAAAAGAAAATCTATTTAAAGTGGCCTTGAATCTGCTAAACTAATAAGAAATCCTAAAATTAAAAAAAGGAGAGAAAACACTGGTGGTGTTTGCCTAAAACGTGAACACCATCGACAGCTGAGTGAGCTGAGGAAAGGCTCGTGCTGCTTATTACAAAATCTAACAGATTCTGTTTCGACGACTAAATCAGAAACCTAAAATGATTTAAATTCCACAACAGAAAGTTCTTGAAATCGAAAAATGAATCTATGGTGTTTTAGAGATGAATCGGAGCTGTTTGTTGAAAACGTAGAAAATCTCGTGATTATTTATTTGGAAGTAAACTGCTGGATTTCATTCTGAGATATTACGTTCGACTGAGGCTCAATAATAAACAGTTTAATTTCGGTGTTTGTGTTAAAACAACAAAAAGTCTAAATCATCAACAGCAGCTGCTTACAAAAACCTTTGTCTACCATGACTTTATGCCAATAATACCTTCGTAGCTTTTTGGGCTTTTATTTTGTTTACAAAAAAGAGCTGTTCCCAACAGATACTGTAAAATGAAACAGTACAACTGATTAAATTAATTTGATGGAAAAGTCAAGAACAGCTTGTTCTTGACAGTTTAATAACTAGAATAAAACTGGACTCTGTGTCATTTACTCTCAGTCTTGGATTGAATTGATTATGTATTTTTGTTTATAACTAGATAGACATTTAAGATGACTCATGTTGTCGTTTGGTGCCATAAAGGGAATTGAAACTCAACTGAAATAGCAATATGAAAGAATTTTGCATCACTTTCAATGCAAACTTATTAGAGATTAAAAGCCTAACAATTAATCTGGATATATTTCTGGGGTTTTTTTATTAACTTTGGGATGAGTCCCTCTCTGACTTGCTTTTAGTGGCACCTTTCTGTGGCGGGAACTTATTTTTGTTCCTCCAAACTGATTAAATTGTCTATTTTATCTAAAGCAGGCAAGATATCTGCTGATAACTCTGCATAACACCCTCTTGACAAAAAGCAAGAGGGTGCGTACATCACTCTCGGTACGTACATCACGCCCAAATGTGGGAGTTAAAATAAAATTTGCAAATTTTTCCTCATGATTAGACACATTTCAATTTCAGATTCAGTAACCGGAAATCCGTGATATTATAAATAGCTGCCCCGTCCATTACCATCCAGATTTCCAGATGAAAGTGCGCATTCACGTTGCTGGAAGGGTAAAAGTGCTCACTCGTGAAATGTCCTCCGTCAACTGCAACAAAGACGAGCAGCACTTTCCAAGTGTTGTAATGCGCTGTTTTAGTCGAGTAGCTTCCTCAAAGTGCTTTGTTCAGTTCGTTTTACCTTTTTATTGAATCAGCTGTCTGTGTTAAGAACCTTTTGACAGAAAACAATGAGCCTCTTGAGGCTATGCTGTATTGAGTTGTAAAGATGCTGCAGCTACAGTCTGTGGACTTTTTTCCCCCCCCTCTCCTTCTGCATAGCTAAACATTATTAACTCCGGGAGCTTTTTCAAAACTTTCTAAAAAAGAAAGTTTTACCAACGGTACAATAGTCAAAGTTGTGAAAAGTGGCTCACTCCTGTCATATAGTTTTCTTTCAAAGAGGGCCTGATTGATGCCATTATGACGGGATTGTGTCCAGGTTGAATACCAATATACCTTCTGGTGTACTTTAAGATGAAATCCGTCTCATTGGACGCCAGTTTATTGCGTCCTGAAGGATCCGGTGCTGGCATTAAGCTTGTCCTGGTGGAATTCAAAGGCCGTGATGCGGCGTTCTGAGTTAGCTTGCTTTTCAAGCTTTCATTCTCTCTCTCAGCTCTCCGAGTGTCTCATGCTCTTCCAGGCTAACAGACTGTAGCCGTCAGCCGTGCCGCTCGTTTCAACGCTCTCCTGCTCTCTTAGGGATGCCAGCTCAGGAGTTTTTGTGTGAACCCGAATCATCGAGGGCAACGTTGTCTCGGCTTTAAACGTGTAATGGTGACTTAAAAGAAACGGCACAAGCTAGGGTTGGGTTGTTGTAGGAAATAATTTTTGCTAACAGCTTTTTTTTGACTATGAAAGGGAGATTGGTGTATATACATATATGTTCTATGATTTCTTTTATTATTTCAGTTTTAATGAAACATGGACTTTATCAAGATAAAGAATATAGTTTAAGGCGACTCTAATTTCATCACATACTTGGTTAACCTCTTCAGCCTCAGATCTCCTGTATGCAGAGCTGATTAACTTACTCTTCGAGGGTCGAGTTCACCAACTCTTCCCATGGCAACGTCAGGGTGAAAGTTTGACATCTCACTATTCATATTTAAGCAAATGTTTGGACACCTTCTGTGTTTATACTGTATATTCTTTTCTCTTTTTTTTTTTTTTACAGTCTCCTTTAACAATTTTCTTCCTACTTCTGGACGTTGCTTCCGTTACTTAACCATGTGTTTTGACAAACTGGTGAACATGAGAGGCAGATTGATTTAAGCAGCCGATCGTTTCTTTTTCTCTGTCTAAAAAAAAAAGAAAAAAGAAAAGTCGGCTGTTGAATTGTTGTGAAACAAAACGGTGGAAATGAATGGAGAACTCACTGTGAATGCATAACAAATCATAAATCCCAATGAAGGATGCAGGCAGTTGACTCAAAAGCGTAAACTTGTGGACTCGGGCTTTAATGAGTGTTTTTCTAATTATAATGGAGATCGAAATGTGGGGCTGAGGGGGACTTAAATACAAAATACTGAATGCATAAGCAGGAATCGTCTCCATATTGAAACAAGCAGCCGCAATTGTCATCAACTTAAACAACGCTGTTTTGTTTTGCATCAGACATTTGAATTTGTTATTTTGTCCTATTAATGTCATTGCAACAGCAAAATAAGGCAAATTCTATGACGTGTTGCAATTTATATTTCTTTGAATTTCTCTGCAAACTGCTCACTAGCACTGTGAATCTAACACACAGGCCCGTTTAGTTGTTGGTACATTTCTAATGTCCGCATCTGTAGAGACGGACGCGCATTCGTGCAGCAGCGTTCTCGTTTGCGCCACGGATGTGCTCCGACAAGACCGCCGGCGAGTGGAAATGAGCAGCAGGCGAACCCACTGTGATGATATGTGGTGCTACAGCTCCTGAGAAATGGGTTTTGCAACACATGGTTTGAGCAGCGTGCTGTTATTTGGGCTGCGAACTGCTCTGTGGAAGTTTTACCGGTGCGTGAGAAATGCATGAATTTAAAACGAGCAGAGACATGCACAGACGCATACGGCGAGCTGGGACAGTGATCACGCCTGACAACTCGCTGTGGCTAAACATACACTCTGCTCTTGCTCCTCCAGAAGATCAGCTTGCATCCTTAGCATTAACCATGTTGGGTGGGGGGTTTGTCATTCTCTTTTTTTCTAAATTTGATTGGTTGAATGCAATGGAATCATATTGTAAGCGTAAATAGTTTTTTTTGTATTTTTGCACGCTTTGTGTCTCCTCATGTGTCTGCACTTCATTCTTGTGGATGAGAATGGATGTTTGTGTTTTGTTTCATCAGCATAATATATAAGAATTAACACAGCAACATCAATTTTAGCACCAGGCTCATCAAACTCATCTGCTCCTTTATGATTTGCTCGTCGAACAACTAATTTCACCTGCTGGCGTCACTGACTGGCTGTGCCACACGGGTGCAGCCTGATTAGCAGCTATTTACATTAGCTTAGCCGTAGCTAATATCTACAGTACTGAAAATGCTTTGAGCTAAACCATTCTGTTGTAGATGTTTAAGCTGTGTGTTTAGTTATCTTGTCAACAGATTCTCCCACCTAACCTTCTGGATCCCTGCAGTACCGTTGCCAGGGAGATGTTCTGTGTTTCTATGTTTAATGCTCATCAGTTTAGGTGAAATACTGTTTCCTGGCAGGCTTGTGGTCATGTGATTTGCCTTTGTTTTCTCTACTTCTCAAATGATGGACTGATGTGTGAAATGTTAGAAACTGTGGTTTCTATATTAACATTTAGTTTTATAACTGAACCCTTGACTGTATTAATTGGTCATCATCAGATTTAATATCGGAATTGGGCGACTTCTGAACAGGCCGGTTTCATTTTGGGGTGTCGGATTGGGGTTTCAACATGTTAGGTTTTATCCTTAAAAGTTCTTAAACTCTATTTTCTTTTCACTTTACAGTATTGCACAACTTGGTGTTCCTCCATCGCATTCAGATAAACTGCACTGAAGTTTTTATGGCTGCAAAATGTCAAGATATGAAAATGTTCACAGGATTTAAATACCTCTGCAAGTCACCACAGACCTTTATGGATATTTTTTTCCACACAATAAGAGACAAAACAAATGTCGTTTTTAATAATAATAATAATAAAAGGTAGAATAAAAAAACTACCTAAAACCCCATAATGGTAGATATTTCTTTGCATGACCTGTCACCTTTCCTCTGAAAACAAACTTTGATGTTACTTGGTAACAAAGTGAGAGCTGAATTCTGACTTGATTAGAAGAAATAATCCTTCTGTTTTTCGCTTCTTTTCCTCTTATCATAATAAAGTAAGATATGTATTTTTTAAGCTCACTTCCTCTTTGTGCACTAGGAGGTTTACAGAACAAAGTTCTAAACGAATCCATGTTTTTTGCCTCAGGGCGACGAGCCAAGCGGTAAAAATGGCCTCGCACAATTCCACATCCTGCAGATGAATCTCAGTAGGAGAGAAAATGAGTAATCTCACCTTTTTTATATTTTGTGGAAGAACTGATTTTATCCGATTCTTTTTTTTTTCCTTTTGTGTGTGTTGTTTTTATGGCCTTTCTATCTGACTCCATATAATCTGAGCAATATTTATTTATTTTCTGTTGCTTCCTGAGCTTTATAGTCCTATAACCAGGCCATATGTGGACATGGCACACAAAGAGGCACTTGGATAACACACACACACACACACCCCCACACACGTTGGCATTTCGTCTGTTCATTATTACCTGGCTGGCATTTTCCACACTCATCCACTTATGATAGTTTTGCCTGACTTCCTGACCTCTGTTCTGCATGTTCAGACTCCGGCACACTACGTGCTGAGAGGGAGCCTGAGAAAAAAAATATGTAAAAAGTTTCAAAATTGATAGATGGATGTAGCCGGTGTCAGAGAAACGGGTAGATAAAGGAGGGAGAGGAAAAGAGACAGTCGGTGTGTGTTTGTGTGTGTGTGTGTGTGTGTGTGTGCGTGTAGGTTACCAGAATAATCAGCATCATCACATCATTACTGCGGGCGAACCGCAGCCTGCCGTGGTTTGATGTCGGTGATCACCATGTGCGATCCCACACACACACATGCACACACACACATATAGTAAATGTGCATGAAGACATTATGGTGTCAGCCAATTAGCGGGAGTGATGGGATGGGAGAAGAGGAAGATGAGAGGAAGAGTCTACATTACGACATTTCTCATTGTCAAATCTCTTAGCGCCTCTTTGCACCCGTCCGCCAATTAGTGTTTGGTTGTCCCTCTCTTTCCGTCTGCCTCCGCTGGCGGTGAATGTAGGTGTTTCTGACATTTTGCGGTGCACAATAATCTTCTGCAAACATTTTCTTGCTAATTGTTGTAAGTCTAATATACATATACATGTGTACTGTCCACCACCGCCGCCGCCACGCCTCCCCGTTAGCGCCCCCTAGCTGGAGTTTGTATCATCAGCGTTTTTCTGGACAAAACTGAAAGCTGCGACGCTTCGTACGCCGCTAAACATTTTTCGTACATAGCCAGCTCTTTTAATCTCACTTGATTCCCAGGTTTTGTGATGTAGAAAATATCGCAAACTGCACTTGTGTCTTCAAAACACAAGTGCAGCAGCCAAAGTTCAGAAACATTGTCTTATTGTCACCTTCCTAAAAATAATGGGCTTTTTCTTTCCAAAAGTGAGTTTTGTTTTACTTAAATCATGGAAGCTATGCTTCCATGAGTTGCTAAACATTAAACATGGCTGTGCCGATTCCAGTCCTTGGATCTGAGGTGTCATCATACATGAAAGAATGTTGGCTTGAAAATTGATCCTTGCATCCTAAAAAAGATATTTGACAAATGGTTCCCAGAGTTCAGGTTTGGATTGGATCTGATGGATCATCAGGAATCGAACTATGCAGGAAAGATTGGATGTATTTTAATTCTGTAAATAAGAGGTAAGGGATTTGACAAAAAACAGTTTCATGTTTTATCTCAAGGTCACAACTCAATCGTAATTTATTTTCCTACATAAATCAAAGCTCTTGAAGAAAAAGAAAACAGACGTAACGCAGCACTTTGTGCAAAAAGCATTTCCAACCACATTCTAATCAGTTTGTACAATTTTTAAACTAAATACCTTCATTAGTAACAGTCTGTATTTTTTTAATCACTTTATCACACATGATTATAGGATTGGATGGACCTCAGCCCCCACATTGGGAAAAGTTGCTATGGATGATAAATGTGTTTAGCCTTCAGCATAAACACAATGAACCCTTATTCTGATCATGAACGAAGATAGTTATGGATGTTTTTTTAGTTTGATGCTATTTAAAGTTCACTTTGCTTTTATATTTGGAACAGACTTATTGAAAAAGTCTGCCATGATACTATAGTACTAGCAAGGGAAATTTAAAACAAATGCATGATTTAATTATTTAACTGTTCATTTCTTTTTAGTAACTCAATTAGCTAAGTGAAACACATTGTATAGATTAATTATACACACACTGGTGTTTTAAAGCCTTTATTCTGTTAATGGTGAGGATTCTCCACTTATAGCTAATGAAAGCACATTTAACATTAGAATATTACATCAGACCGATAAAATAAATGCTTTTAATAAAACAATATGGGCTTAGTAAAAAGTGTGTTTTAAAGCTTAATTACAGAGCTACTTTTACTCATTAGTTCATTAAATATGTTGTATTGCAAGCAAAAATTTCAACTTCAAATTATTTCTTGAGCAGATTTTAATGGCAGAATGTGGTCGTTTTATTTTGACATTAGCTGACAATGAAAGGATTGAGAATCGCAGTTAAACTGAGATCTAGTTAATGTATAGCTTGTCATAAACGGTCACAAAACATTGTTTTTTTGTTTTTTACCTGGAAAACAATACATTTACATTTCTAATTCTGAAGTTTCATTGTTGATTTAAATATCTTCTCTCAGATTTTTTTTTATTTACATTTGTAAAAAGCGAAATTTGCTGGATTTGTTTTTAGAGGTCTTTTGCATTTTGTTCATAAAAAACAAAAGACAAAATTATTTCAAAGCATAGATTTCAAAGTCTTCTGGTATCTCGCATTAAAGAGGCATCACTGATGCATCACTGCAGATCCTTATTTTGCCTAAGGCAGTTCCAAAAGGCTGAAGACGTTTCAAAGTCCACTATGATCTACCATACAGTAGCTGATCATTTTGAAAAGATGAAATAGATCAACTTTTTTTGGTACTTTGTTCAACCATCCTGTTTTAATGAAAATCTCACTTACAGCCTGAAAAAAGCAGCAGTCATCCCCTGACATGCCTAGACAGTTTTCCTTCGCCTGGTCTCTTGCATTGTTTTTTAAGCATAATATGAGGATTGATAACTTTCCTCTTCTTCCTTTTGCTGTGATGCTTACAGCGTCGCTTGAATCTTGTTTTTTCAAAACACACAAATAAAAACAGATTTGTACAGGCGCTCCGCAAATGACTGTTTAGATCAGCACCCCAAACAGGGGAGACATGCAAGCAGTGCAGACGCTTGGAAACTGTAATTAGACACTCAAATCAACAGTGTGCGTTATTATGCAAACGGAGAAAGATGCAAATTGCGGCAGAGGCAGCCGCTCTGTGACGAACAGTTGGGACCCAGCGGTTTTGCTGGTAAACGCATTAATGACCTAAGAAACTTTTTTTTCTTTTTTGCTCACCTTAAATATCTGAAGCCATATATTTTCTTACCTTTTTCTCAGGTATTCCCTTCCATTTCCTGTTTTCTTTTTTCTTATTTTGAAGCATTTTTCTGGTGCGCCACCTTTTGTTTCCTGACAAAGTGGCCTTTCCCAGAAAAGCGTCTGACCACAAGCACCACGTACTTCTTTAAACTCATTTAGCACCTTTGCACACATGTACCCATGCAGGCGTATGAAAACTAATCCCCCCTGCCGCAAATTAGGCTGGAACACACAAACACAAGCGACACGTGCGCGTACACAGTCCTGATCGGTGAAGCTAATTTGCCCTGAGCGGACGGAGACTCAAACGAATAATGAGGCTTTGATGACTTCATGTGAAGAGACTCACCGGCATCATCTGTGACCTCGGCGTGACCCCCGCCCCCTCCGCTTCTCCCCTGTCTCTGTTCTGATTTGTTCACCCCCCCTCCGTCCCAGCCCCGCTCCCCCGTGAAAACCGCCTCTCCTCATTGGCTGCCGCTTCCTGTGCCAGATAGAACGAAACGAGAGCTGATGCCACGATTTCTCACAGACTGTCAGCCGGGATGTGTTTGAGAGGGGTTAGCGGAGGAAACAGGATTTGGTCCATCGAGAGCGAATCAACAGCTGATCCTCTGTGGCAGTAAAGCTGAGCCAAGGCTTGCTTAAAAATCAGCCTGTTCGGAGAATTGAAAGGAAAAAGCAACACACATTCTGTTTTGTGGGTGTATTTGTTATCCTTTATGCTGAAATCCAGTTGTGAACAGAGTAGAAAACATTATTTTATTATTATTATTTTAAGCATTGTTATAGCAACTGGATAGTAAGTTAAATATCTTAAACTGAATCTGTTTTGGTCCAGGCTAATTATCCCAATAACTAATTTCATGGTTCTATGATGGTTTGACTGATACCACAGGATGATGGCCAAAAGCAATTTTTGGCAATTTAGAGATTGGTGATTTGGGAAGGGAAAAACAAAAACACCTTTTGGCAAAACATGACCTGGGCTCCTATTTTATGAATCTCACATTGTGTTATGAATGCATGAATATGCAAGGCTCAAACCAGTGTATGACTGCTTGAAATTGTCAGAAAAAAAACCATAAGAAAACTGATACAACTCCCCTGCTGTGTCATCCTCTCCAAGCATTTGTCATGCTGTGTTGAGTGAATCATCAGCGGTGCAAACAGAGTGTCTGCATAGTGCAACATGGGATTAAATAACAGCACTGAGTCACGCAAATTTCATAGCAGTAGCGCATAAAATAAACCACCTTTGTTTGGTGCCAGAGTTGAGCCTGGAGATCACAACAAGGATGTATGCTGGAACCTTTTGTTACTTCACGTCTCGTATCTTCACATAACACGGTAATGAAGGAAGATAAGTAATGGTATGAAATGGTTCCTTGTTTGGATGGTTGTGGAAAGATATTAGTCTGTTGATCCAGGATGAAACTCTAACCCTATTTTTGTATTATAGGGTATAGAAATTGATCCACCACTGTTAAGCCTTAGAGCTATGCAGGGAAACAGTTAATATGCTCATCATTTAGGTGCCATCACTGTTTCTGTTTGATGATGCAATCTCCCAGAGCCAGGAGATAACAGGTACACTGGATACTGTCGCAGGGAGAAGTGCAACATGAAGTGATCCCATGAAATGTATGTTGAAGACATTTAAACACAGAGTAGATGAAGTTTGTACTGCTGAAAAGGTTAAGGGTGACAAATGCAAAAAAATTATTTTATTTTTTATTACAGAAAATAGACCTTCTCAGGTTGTTGATGCAAAAGTAGAGAATTTAGGAATCGTAGATGATCTGCTTGAATTCAGAGCATCAGATTGAAGAAAAAAGCTTCAGAACCTGCTGATATTCTCACATTCTCTTGGGTTTTCAGAGATTGGCTTTAGCAAGAGAAAGCATCTAATGAGCAGCAGCTTTGCTGATGTCATAGACGATCGGGCAGACTGGTTTGGAACAACTGACATGTGAAAAATTGCTCAAATTACCACTCATTTCAACAAAGTTATTTCAGCTGCAACATTCAGATAACGTCAAAACTTTTCTCTCGAACAACATAAAAGCGTAGATCTTTCCTCCCTTCACGTCCGCTGAACATGGCCATATGTTTACTGCACTACCCCATACCACATATCGCCGGGTTTCTGCTTTCCGAAACCTTGTTGAATCTTTGCAATAACATATTGAGGCCATTTAATGTGTCCAACCAAAACTACTGTGAAGGTTTGACACATCAAGTGGCTGGTGAGTGAATACTTGTGTCTATTTATTGATACAAATCCTGGAATGCTCTGTCAGGCTCCTAAAGTGACCTTGATATGGAGCCATTGAGGAGGTTTAGGATGACGCAGTGCACCCTTGCTTGTAACCCTCGTGTCACATTACCAATACTGTGCAACTAATGGACGTTTACTCATTGCCTAACCGACTCTGACCCCTCTGAGTGCAACAAAGCACACACACAAAAGCACACAAATGCTCCGGCGCACACATACAATTGAGCAAAACGGCACGCATCAGTCATTTCTGTAATCAGCGTGCCAGCAGTATGTTTCTCTAATGATCCGTGACGCATTAGTAAGCTTTGAATTGGGTCTCAAGCGACTGGACACGCATGAAAAATTACACTTTAAGTATGATACGTGTGCATGCACACTTTGAATATGTTCTGTCACTCTTATGTAGAGGACGTTTTGAAGGTCTGCCATGAGGAAAACATTTACTGTTTGGACGCTCTGGGGGAATGGCAACCGCTCGATTCACCAACGCTGTCTTCCAAAAAGTAGCACAAAAGAAACAGAAGCAATCTGGGGTTGCTCAAAACCAAATTAGATTTCATGTTGTTGATGTATTTCCAGTGCTTTTGCCATGTCTGCTTTGTTGTTGCTCATCGGCCGGGCCGCATCGGCAACGCTCGAGGGCAGGCGAACAAAAAGGTCAGGCGATGGCGAAGGAAGGGGAGAGAAGGTTCAAATTGGAGAAGTTCAAGGCAATGAGGATAGGAGGACTGATTGAAAGGATGGTACAGGGTGGAAAAAAACGCCAGACCATTATTCCCAGCCGCCGCAATGGAATCGCTTAATGAGAATCCAAGGGATCCTCAAGACTGAAGTGAGAACAAAAAGAAAGAGAGCGAGAGACGAGGCAGTAGAAATGTCACGGAATGGTCCACTGCCAAGGGAGTGGGAAGCAATGGTTAGCAGTAAGTGTTTTGCCTTGCTGTGAATGATGAGCTACAAAACGAAGTCATCACACAGGTGTACCATAATCTCCCACATTTATACTTCCATTGCATCCATCCATCCAGGTAGCCATTGTGTCATCCGCTTGCATAAAACCCCATGAAACCTTTATCTTTTTCGGCTGCAGTCTACCCATTTCCCCCAGAACATCCCGTCTCTCCGTGTCCCCTGTCTGGCCCTTTAACCCTCCTTTCAGTCACCCGTTGCCCTCTTCTCCTCTTCTGTTCAGCTCAGCGGTGCTGCAGCTGATTTATGCGTGCACTTCTGCCAGCCTAAAAGCTCCCCTTCACCGCTGCCTCACTTTGATGCGCTGTACGTCTCCGGGCGGGTGGTGAGCCGATCCCCCTCATTTTGATTTGTGCAGTCGGAATATGGTGGAAAACCTATTTTAAAAACAAGATGCTGGTGATGTCGGTTCGGCATCTTGGTGTCTGTAAGTGTCAAGGCTGTCTCTTAGAGCGATTATCACGTTTGAACAAATTTGAAAAGCGAAGCACACTTTGACTCGGTTTTGTTGCCATCGGCCTCGAAGCACCAGTAATAAACGATGCTTTTAAACAACATTACCCATTTGACAGGATCTCTCTTAAGCTCTAATATTAACTACACATGAGTACACGTGGAGTTTTCTGGGATGAATGAGGACATTCTTTTTTTCTGGACTTTCTGCTGCGTACTGAAACCTCTGACTTCCAGGTCCACTTATGCAAACAAATATGGACTGTCAGCAGTTCTTTGTTCCCATCAGGTGCCAACGCATCCTCGTTGCATTTAGAGGATATTAAAGAGACTTGGAAAAGACAGCAGAGGTCGACAGCTCAGGTGGAAGTCTGGTTTTTGGAGTGAAATGGAAAGAAGAGTCATAGAAACGTGATGCTTTCACCACCATGTTTCACTTTGGGGACCGTGTGTTAAATGATGTGAGCCCATAAGGTTTCATTTTGTGTGTTCTTCAGGATCAGAAGCCTCTGCAAAGGAATAGCAATTAATGTCCTGCCTTTTAATATAGCCATGTATTAGCATGGAAAACATTTTTGCACTTACACAACAGACAGCGATGCTGGAATATGAGTAAACAGCTTTTATTGGTGTAGACCTTTGAGTAGGTAAAAAAAAAAAAAATCTGCAAAGGGGGTCAATGCATCTCTGCGATTCGGTAGTGTTTATGTTCCGTCTGCACTTAGGCGTGATGCAGAAAAAGGCTACGACGATATGAATGCAGTGGAGTGGAGTGTGGGCATAAAAGCGAACAAAAACAATGAAGAGCAAAAACATGAGGAGGTGCGAAAACTAACACGGATGTAGGATTTAGTAAGACATGCCTTCTATTCCTATGCAGTGGATCTCAAAGGTGTACACACACTTCTCTAAACCCAGAGATCACCAATGGAGAAACACGATGGTACGTTGGATGAACTTTTATTCAGATATCATTTTTGTTGAGGTGGATGAACTTTTCCAAATGCTTAAAACTTTCAGGCTCCTGTTAGAAGGTTAAAAGTAAAGAAACATTTGAAAAGCTCAAACTGAAAAGATTGTTCGGCAAAGCTGGGAATCAGCTTATTGCACATTTTTAAGACTTCACATTTTGTTTCATTTGTCGGGTGGAAAAAGTTTTGCAGTGATTTATCATCAGAGGAACCTGGTATTTTAACAAGGACCTACTGTAAAAACCACTCTTTCCCTCATAAAATTGAAAATATATTATGAGTTATTGTGTTCAAGTACAACTATTTTTTAAAACAGTACAATATATAATAATGTACTTACACATGCAAATACATGAGGTTATAGCCAAGTGGCTGATTTCCATTTCTAGTCCCATTGAAAGGTTGATGCTAAAACACATAATAAAAAAATCGAAGATAAAAACCACAAAAAAGAAAAACACACTCAAGAAATGCATAAAATCCATTCATATTTACATATTGATGCTGTTCTAAGGGATCGCTCCCTGGTAATGGAGACATGTACTCACACCAGCCACAAAAATTAAGCACTATTTCTTAAAGATAAGGGTTGATTTCAGTTCTCAGTGGGGAAATCCAGCAGAACGTATGTGCAGCGAGGCCTGGAGCAAAGACTGCTGTGCTCCCCATCCATTAAAAACCCAGTTTAATGCTTCTCTTGGTTATTAGAGACAGTAAATCTCACATTTATACCCAAGTTAACCTTACAAATGAAAACTCAACTTTGTCTAGAACCATAAAGTCTTCCTTTATGTCTTTTTTTTTCTTATAATATTCTCAAAACCCCATTGACCGCCTCCGTAGGGCTTGAGACGGCAACGTATGTCAGTGTTCCCAGTAAACGCCAAGAAACTAAAATCTCCACGCATTTATTGTCTTTCAGCGACCCGACACATTTTGAAATAAAACGGCAGAGCAGAGATATTAAGGTTCATATCGCAGATTTTTTTTTTTTTTAAATGGCATTAAAGCCTTGCCTCTAAGTTGAAAACAATAATTTCTTTCATCTTTCATTGCCCACTGTTGTGATCCCACTTCAAAATCTTCATCTACTTTTGCAGCTAACCAGGGAACAGTGTTAATTTCTCCTCTCTACAGACACGTGAAGCCCTGTTATTTTCATTTTCTAAGCATAAGTTCCATCATTACTTCTAAATACATATGACCTGCTACACT
Organism: Brachyrhaphis roseni; assembly: GCA_903066815.1. NCBI lineage: Eukaryota > Metazoa > Chordata > Actinopteri > Cyprinodontiformes > Poeciliidae > Brachyrhaphis > Brachyrhaphis roseni. Next base: position 14,958 of record CAEFZY010050808.1, read on the forward strand.
AAAAGCATGCAGCGTGTATATGTAATGAGACTTATTCCTTCCTTCTGCGTCTGACTGAACGATCGGCACCGTTGGGCGTCTCCCACATCTTCACAGCACGATGGAAAGTAGAAAATCAGAATTCATGCCAGCAACTGTTCTCCAGCTTTTCCCTGTGAGCTAATCAGAATCCTCTATAGGGTGTTTGCAGTCAGTGTTCTGCAATAGGATCTAATTCAGAATGACTGGTTGTTAAGGAAGTTGCTTGGGTTGTCTAAAAATAATCCAACGGAAACCCTGAAGAAGGTATTAAAAATCCGGATGCCATGTCATCAGTGTAGGACTTCGGTGTGCAAATCTTTTAGACTTTCAAGTTTGTTGTTTTGAAATTCATTTATTTTTTACACAATTATTATGACAAATGTTAAAACTGGAGCAAAATGGGGGGTAAATAGCTGGTATTAAGGGTGTATATATATATATATATATATATATATATATATATCCCTAAGATATCTTGGTTATAAGCTTGAAAATGTGTTTCATTACTTATTCAGTTGTCTTGAAAGCTTTCACAAGGATTCCTGGAGGGTCAAACCATGCACTATGTTTCTAAAACATAGTGCATGGTTTAAAAACACTGCATAGACAGCATTCCATTTTCTGAAAAATATTTTATGTACTTGCTTTTCCTTTAAATAATACATCTTTGACTATTTGCTCACAAGTTTCTGTTTTTGTTGAGAAATCGACCCAGAATGGATCACACTCTGGAATACAATTTTTTTTATGTTTTCATATTTCTGAGTTTTTACCGAAAAACACGTAATAATCTTAAGATTCCCCAGCCTCCCTTAACATGTCCTACTGCATGGTAAAGACACTAAGCAATATGTTTTACTCTATATTTAGCTTATTTGAAAATGTTCAATGACGTTATTGCTAAATATTTCTTTGTTACAAAACCGAACAAGTGGTCCCTGACCTTACCTTACCTTTGTTTGGTCGTCTAATGGAAGACAGATCCATTAGGTAAATAAACTTCCAACAACGCATTTTATTTATTTATTTGATGCTGTAACCTATTTAATTATATTAACATCTATACTTAGCTGAGCAAGGGTGGTAATTTTATTTTTATCTGTTGAAAAGTCCCACTGAATCAACAACAACCAAGTTCACATAACTGTTGTGTAAGTATCATTGGAAGTTGAAAATATTATTACCCACTACTGTATGCTGACGCTCTGTCTGCAATGATGAAGATTTTCTAATTGTGGCTTGCTGAATGCTTGGAAGCAGGAAGGTTAATTTTGGCAATTCTTTTCAGCTAGAATAAGAGCGACTTAGTTTGTTTTTAGGTCCTAAAACTATTAATAATTATCGAACTGTAGATACTCTGGTTAGCACTGGTTAGCCATTGTGAGTAATTTTAGGAGTCCACTGTTTTTCTCAGCCTCAATGTTTCCAGAATAAGAAGCATCCCTGTCCCTGACTGATGTTAAAATCTGCTCCATGTACTTGTCTTTTTTAGGGCCTATTTTAAAGAAACCTTGGCTATCCGTCACTCTAAACAACTTACATTAGGATCAAACACTGCAGTCACACCATCTACTTCCTCTTGGCTCCCATGTTAGCCTCTCTATATCTGCTTTCTGTAACATTTTACATCAGTCTCCACTGAATAAAGGATTTTGACATCTTTTTTTGAAGACTTTTTATATTCTCTTTGCAGCAAACATCTACAATGTCTTGATTGCGACTCGTTTTGAGTTGCTATTTGTTACTGATTTAAATTATAGTTGGTATAGCTCAGTACTTGGATCAAAACTGGTTTTAGAGCTAATAAAGTTTAGATTGCTCTGTGCCTATTGCCATTGCTAACGTCCCTTGTTGTCTCCTGATTGCTGTGGTCAGGGCCCAACCTACCATCTCCTGACCTGGTAGGAAACAGCCTCAGCCCTGCGGAGGGATCGCTGGAGCATGTCTGCCACTAATTAATGCCCTTACTGCAGTCTCTTGTTAGACTAGGAGATGGGGGGTAAGGAGAGAAAGCAGGAAAAGGGGGGACAATCAAGTATCGATTGCATTTGCATAAACCGCTGCAGTTGTTTTAAGCCCTCTGTGAACCCGTCGGCTCACAAAAAAAACCGAAGATGGACCGAACAGGAGAAGAAGAGAGGCGATTAGTCGAGTCGAGAGAGCCTCTCCTGCAATGCGACATAGGCGAAAGCTTCTTAATCTCACTGTTCCAAAGGCTACGCCGCAACTTGTTCGCTTTGTAATTTGCACCAATTATGGCGCCATTAGTGGAACCACTGTGGGGCGACAGGAGATAATGATGCTTTTCTCTTCAGTTGGTCATCAATATAATAGGTTGAATAAAACTCTGGAGGTGATGAAGTCACTTTGGTTTTGTTCTTTGCAATGGCACCGGCACTAAATAAATTAAACCTCAGAGAGAAACAAAGTGCAATGCAGCACAGGGGAGAGAACAATGTTATTGCTCTCCTCTCTTATCCGTTTGCTTTGTGCTGTCCGTCTGACTGGCAGATGTTTCGGCCTTGTTGACAGATGATTTGGAAAGTGCCAACCACTTTCTAGTCGGGCTTTGAGAGCAGATTTTGAGTTATTTAATCCTTCTCTATGGACACGCTTCACTTTTTTCTTTTTTTTTTTGCTAGTACTATGTTTGCAAACCAGTCTGCCAATTAACATTTTTCCATTCAAAGAAGTGCTCGTACATGGAAATGAGCTTTTCTTGCGATGTTTAGCTGTGCTAAAAGATAAAATGCTAATGACTAAACTCATACGTAAGCTAACCAATATTCATTTGCATTTAGTAGAAAACAAAAAATGAAAAAAATCAAACGGGATCCCTGAGGACATAAGATTGTGCCAAGTGGATTGTCATCGCATATAATTAAATAAAAACAAAAAACATAATATTTGTTCATTTAAAGCCATTTTTGATGTGGTTGGTGTCATTTTCTTGTTGGAAAACATATTTTGGTCACGTTTTACCATCAGACCCACACTAACAAAGGAAGGTTGAAATTTGACCCAAGGACCTCCAAACCTAAAACTTATCAATTAGGAAGTTCTGGGACCGTTGAGCAGGTTTAACGCAGCCAACCAGCTCCAAAACTCTGCAACAGAAAGTATTTTGTCTTTTGTGAGGCCTTAATTATTAGCTGGCAATTTGTCTTTTTTATTATTTTTTTAACTGCATCTAATTTAAAAAAAAAAAAGAAAAGTTTTTTGGAGGCATTTCTAAACTTGCTTCCTGATTTATGTCAGTAACCAGCATCACTCTAAACTACTTCCATTTTACATCACTGAGTATGGGAAGTGAAATGATACGCCGCTTAGCTCATCATTTGACCTTAAAGCAGATGAATGAAATTTCATGGATTATATCTCGCATTTGACTTTTGCTGCAAGCGAGCAGACTTTAAATAACTCATTTGCTCTCCTGACCGTATCCATGCATAGGGGCCGGCGGAAAGCATCCCACACATCTGGGGCCCTCCCTGGAAGCGTTACCTGCTGTGTGCGTGTGCATCTGCATGAGCAGAGCACAGACTGTATGTGCCATCAGCATGCAGTGAGCATATCTAATCATATGCGTGTGTGCGTATGTGTTTGCATACGAGTTTTAATTTCGTCTCTCGTGTGTACGTGGGAGCTAGCAGAGCAGATCAGTGTCCATGCTGAGGGCTTTGTCACAGCTGACCTATATTAGATGAAAGCAGCTGGATCAGTGGCCTGCAGGGACAGCAAAAGAGTTGTGTTCTAATTATCTCTGCTGCAAGCTAGCAACACATCACACACATGCGCGCGTGGACGCAAGCGCGCGCGCCGGCGTACCACGCGCACTTCCCTGCAAATCGATAAGAGCCCATGAGAGCATCTGCCATGTTCTGTTTGATGAGCGGCGGCGGCGGCGGCGGATCCTCCTGTGCCTCATGTCATACAATGCATATTAAAGCCTCGTTTTTGTTGTTTTGTTTTTTTTGTGTTTTGTGATGGTGGTGTCCTGCGGTCTCCGGCTCAAACAGCACATCACGCATCTCGGTCGTGCTTTGCGAGACGTAATTACAAGGTGATCACAGCGAAAATGAAATCAAACTCTTGTTGTGGGGCGAGGGAATTGGAGGAGCGCGTCTCCTCCAAGACGGTTCAAACTGAGCTGGTGGGGCGCGTCTATTAGCCGCCGTTGCTATGGAGCCCAGAACTAACACATGCTGAGGGTGAACGTTTGCTTTAATGAGGCACGGGGAAAGAAAAGGGAGCTAAGGCTTTCAGTAATCACTGTAGTAATGCTAAGGCTAATGGAGGGGTAATAAAAGCACGTGGAACCCTGTGGCACCGTTTAATGCGACTGCAGTTAGCTCTGTTGCTCTTAGCTTACTAGCATGAAGGGGAAGGGATTTATACGACAATTTTCATTTCGTCTAATAATTATCTCAATTTCAGTGAGCAATGGCAATGCAAACATGCTTTTGCATTGCCATTAAGCAGTATGTTCTCTCATAGAATTACTTCTGCTTTTGTCTCAGCAACGGCCAATCGGTCGCTTGCATTGTTCTTTACGTCACTGTGAAGCAAATTGGATCCACTTTTCTTTGCAGAATGGCTTAAATTCAGGCACACAAAAGTGTTTCCAGCACAAACTGTCTTGTCACGGCCATACATCATAAATAACATTCAAGTTCAGACTTTGACTTGGTCAGTAGGCGTCATACTTCCTGGTGTTATCTTGGTTTTGTTTTTTGCTGGATTAGTCAAGTGTGCTTGGGGTTAAGATCAGGAACTGGCTGGTTTGATCTTCTCCTTCAGGATTTATTGGTAGGTAACAGGAATCATTGTTTCATCAGGTGCAGCATGTCACCTGTGTCTCAAAGAAGCAAAGCAGTCCTGCGTCATGATAAAACTTTCACTGTTCCACTAATGTCAAAAAGAATTCACCATTGCTCTGTTTGCATTAAACAAGAAATGCAATTAAACTCACATGTGAATACGTTTGTTCACGCGATAAGTCAATAAAAAACCTGACGCGCCTTGATGCTCTACTTCCTGTCGTCGTCGTCTTTGTGGTTTGCGCCAATGCCAACATCCGGTTGTTGATCATCTGATGCTAAAAAAAAAATTAAAAAATTGTTTCCATTGCAGTTTTGCTAAGTAAACCAATTTCGATACAGCTAAAAAGCTACCTCATCCTTGTACCAAAACTTTTTATCAAAAAAACTGGAGTTGACACCAGAAATTGAAAGTTGGCGTGTTCCCGTTAAGCAATTTTATTTTTCAAAATGTCAAGTCATGCAACTATACTGTCAAAAGAAATTGCAGCTATGCTCTTGGAGTGACTTTGGTTGTCTGTTTCCTTAAACTGGATCATGACATGATGCTTTTCAGGATCTTTTAGCCTACTTCATGCTGTTAGACAAGCTCTGTTGCAGTGATTTTTTTTCTCTTTTTTTAATCTACTAATTTGGCACGAATCGTATCACTTTCAACCAGAAAAATGTAGGTAATTACAAATAATTTATGGATCAACATGCAAGGGCATATGTATGTTTGGTTTGGATATGTTTATCATTTGAAAACAGCTTTTTATATTAGATGCTAAGCTGAAGTATTTAAGTTTAACAAAATAGCAAAACAAACAAAAAAAACCACTATTTTGTTCTTTTCTAAAGTTCAAATCATTTCACACATGCTACCTTTAGGATGTAATTGGAGACAGCATGCACTCAATTAAGCCAGTTTAGTCATCCCCTCTTCTTTCTTTCTTTTTTTTTATTGCTTCCGTTTCTTTCCGTCCTTCACACACAGCCCTTTATCTCCGTGGCAAATTTCACTGCGCTGCTCCCTCCCTCTCCTCTTTTTCATATCCTTCTGCCATCCCACCGTTTGTGGCTCCAGGGCCTGTAGAACAGAACAGTGGGGAGCTGAAGTGTGTTAGTAAGGCAGTCGGGGGAGCTTCTTGTTTTGGGACCTGAAAAAGAGAAAAAACGAAGCAGCACACAGGCGCAGATTTTCCACCACATTGCAGGCGCCGCAAGGGACCCGTTTACAGGTCAGAGTTTATGGGGAGAGGTATCTTCCCCCCCCCCCGATAGGAGAGTGGGGTGGGAGGGGTGCGGCTAAATACTTACTGCCAGAAATGTGTGACGCATGATGTGAGGTTTGTCTTGTGTGTGCTTCCCTGACGGTTCTCTCTTTTTCTTTCTCTTTGCTGTTTTCCCCACAGACTGACTGGTTCTGATTTATTGCGCCGTCCCCCTTCTACGTAAAGACATGGAGCACCTTTTTCTGATGAGACTGTGGTAAGCTGATTGTGGGCATGAGCACGCGCATGCACAGGAGTGATTCCTGGAGCTGCTTGTCACCTGAGTTCTGTTCAAACTCCAGTTTTGTCTCGTGCGTCCTTGAATTCCAAGCCCCGGAGAGATTAACCCAGATTAAGGGAAAAAACTCAATACAGTGCCTTGCTAATATATTCACACCACTTAACTTTTTCTCACATTGCAATCGCAAATTTTTCTGTATTTTATTGGATATGTTAGTATAATATCCATTCAAACCAGAAGGAAAGTAGTAAAATACTAGGGTACCGTGCATTTGAATTCAGAGCCCCTGAATCAGTTTTTCGTATTAGTTCTATGAAGCATTTTGTGTCGCATTTAAAGTAAAAGTGTTGATTGGTCCTCTTTGCCAAACAGCTGAAGTTCTGTCTGATATGGTGGACAGCGTCTGTGAACAGCAGTTTCCAGGTCTTGCCACAGACCAGGGATGCATCTGGGACTTCCAGGACTCCATTACCCAAAGACCTCCAATTCATTTCCTTGTCACTGTGGCTCCATGTTTAGTGTTTCTGCTAATGGGTTTTCATTTAGAATCGCCCTGTATTTGGCTCCATCTATCTTTCCATCAACACTGAGCAGTTTCCCCAACTCTGTGGAAGGATAGCAATCTCAAAGCAAGATGATGCCGCCGCCATATTTCATGATGTGCATTTTGTCTTATTCAACCAAAACGCCTCCTTCCCAACCATCATTTGTTTGGCAGCAATTTGGGTTACCAGTCGGAGCGATAAATGACCACAGAGCGACGGACAAAACCCAAGCAACATGTGAGCACTGGAAATTGTCCGGTTGCTGAAATGGGCAGAGAGCATCACCATAACAACTGACGAAATGTCTGAGGGTACAAAGAGCGACATCACAATCACAGCCGCAATCAGTCGAAACTAGGAAATGGTAAGCGCCGTACTGCAGATCATGCGTAGTTGAAGCACTGTCCTAAGCTCTGTAGGGATAAAAAATAAATCGGAAAAATGCACGAGTTTGTTGAGTTTGTGGTGAAAATAAATAAAAATGCAGATTACAGACCTTTTTGAAGCATAAAGTTGATTTTTGAAGTTTTCTTGAAAGTAATATTAAATCTTATATCTAAAAAAACCACAGTGACTTTGTCTCATCTTGTGAGTTTTAGGTATCGCTACAAATCTAGTAGGTGCCAATTAGTTAACTTCTGGAAGATTTTATTTACATATTTCCGAGTAAGATGGATTCATTAGAAATACATGCCACAAATCTGATTTTTCCAATTCACAATTGCATAGTACTTTGTATTGGTCTTTCATAAGTTTGTAACATAACATGACAAAATGCTACGTGGGTGAATAGTGTTATCTAAACACTGTACTTAATGGGATGTTTATAGTATTTATTCATGCCCCCAAATTGAAAGCATTTTGAAAGGCTTTTGGTGTTAAAGTTGATGTTTTCAAGTTATCGCTTAAAGTTCCTCAGATGATACACAGCAGTTTGAGATGCAACCGGGTCGGCCCGGTTAAACATACATATAAGAAAGTTCTACTTTTAGCTTTATCTGTTTGCCAGATAAGGAGAGCGAAACAGAACGAGATGAGAGATGTCCGACATGCGGCTGACACAGTAGTAAAGTAAAAAATAGCAGCCAGAGCTGACCGATTGTGCTGGCTCGAGGTTGTACTTCTATTCTTAGACTCGCTCTCCTCCTTTCCCTCCCTTTTTCCTCTTCTTCTTTCTCATTTGCCTCATATTACCGCTTTGACATCAGCGCTCAGTCCATCTGGTGTCTAGAAGTAATCTGGATGCATTGCCTCTCAAATGGGCCAAAATGACCTAACTGTCTTCCGTGGATCTTCTTCACGACCGACTGTCATTTTTATTTATCCGCTGTCCTGATTTCCCCCCCTCCCCATTTTATTTATTTATTTTGTATCAATCACTTCCACAACTGACAGAGCTATGCATCTGCTTGTTGTCCTGAGATGGGTTTGGTAAACTCTGAGGCTTCCACTTAATCATAGCTGCAGAGAGAGTGCTACTGAAAGACTGAATGCGTTCTGTGTTTGTTTTGCTGATGGCATTAAACCTCCAAATGACTTGTGATGTGCCACACTGCTAAAATTGCATCAAAACGTTGCTCTTGGAGCTGAAAACCTTTTATGTTTAATATTGCTGAGATGGCTTTGCACTGTTGCCATAGCGATGTGTGTTCATACAAAACACGTGGGACGTGGGGGTCCGGAGCCCTCCATACATCAGTGCTGAGATGAGTACGGTGTATCGTTTTGACGTTATGTAACACCGTGCATTGAATCAACGTGTGTGTTGATGTTTTCACCTGATTTGGCTCCTCTTTTCATATCGTCCATTAAATCTCACACACATTGAGTGTGTGTGTGAACGTATGGCTGATCTCCACGCTGACATAACATATCAATCAGCTGTTTGACCATTATCCAGAAATTTGCTGTTGGTGTTTGATGTGGGACATTGATTCCTTGCATTTTGACTTTTTTTTCTTTTGCTGACTCATGTTTAGATTCCTAAAAAGTTACACACTGGCTAATCGAGGCTTAACACAGTTCTTGGTTTCAACAGCCATTTATTGTGGACACGTCTTATAAAGCCTCCCAAAAATCCCGTCAGAACTAAAGATAAGGTAGCATCAACTCAAATTAGTTCACAAGAAACAGAGGATTTACATACATAAAAGATACAAATAAAACAAAGCTGTACCTCATTATCCACATCGACTCCAGAGGAGTAAAGATGAAAAACCTCTCAACCAGCTTCTTCAGGTAGAATCCCCTATGTGGCTCTAAGTGCACCAGCTAATGTTTCCCTGGGGCAACAACATGGCTTGTGGAACGAGATATAAGTTCCCCCTCACATTTGAGCGCACCCTTAACCAAACAAATGAACGCCAACACAAATTCACCGAAAGCTGCCACGCATATATAACTTAATGTTTCATATTAAAAAACATGCAACTACTGCCACCGTACAACAAAACAATGAACCAAAAATACAAATGAACTCTGACACTTTATCAGGTGAGGTAAAAACAGCCTAATAAATAAGTGTTGAACCCAAGACTTGTCCAAATTAAGTGTTGGCCAAAAAAGGTTTTCCTAGCTACCCTTTATTCTTGCTTCAGCCTGTTTGTTTGTTAGAGGATGCTGCCGGTGCCTTGAGTGACGGAGTGGGCAAGAAATGGCTCAACCTGGTGGAATAGTTTAGGTGTCTCTGTAAAGGTCACCAGTCCATCACAGGATGTTCCTGGGCTTTGGGAGGGCATGCAAACCCTACAGAAAGACTCTGGCTAAGATCTGAACACAGCACATTTCCAACAGATGTCTTTGCATGGCTGCTTTATGTTTCCTAGTCCTTTATTTATTTTATTTTATTTTATTTACCCATGAAAATAATACACAAAAGACTGGACTTGTTTAATTCACAGATCCTGTATTCAAAGCTGAATCAATTTGAGCCACCAGGACCACCTTGTTGACACATCCAGTCAACATCCATCCATCCATTTTCTTACAGTGGGTCAGGAGGTGCTGGTGCCTATGTCCAGCTACGTTCTGGGTCAGAGGCGGGGTCACCCTGGACAGGTCACCAGTCTGTCGCAGATATCAGTCAACATCTCCATGTAAAACATCTTTTCACTTTTCAGGGATATTTTCTTGTTGCTTTGACAGAAAGAAAAATGATAATCTCCTCCTTTTAGGGCCATTTACTTGGGTAGTTCTTGCTGTGAGGCAAACATGTCATCACTACTCTCCTGTTCTTGTCCTAAACAACTTCAGTTCACTGTTCAACTGATAGTGACGAACAGCAAACACTGTGTTGTTCAGGTCAAATTCCAAATAACATAAAAGCGGACAATTTCTGCTTTGTGTGAGTACGGTGCGGGCCGACATGTGAAGTCCAGTACCAGCAAAGATTAAAACCACAGAACTTTGTGACACGAGTCACGAGTTGACAATGTGGACAATTATTTTTGTTGTTTTTTTTTGAAGACACTGAATTAGAGCGAACTGGATTTCTGACTGAACCAGACCAGGAAGACCCTAAACTGTGCTTCAGGCCAGTACAAAGCCACACAGGTCCAAACTGTTGCCTAAATTAAATTATGTAGTTTTGAAGCATTAAAGCATTAATCTACCCAACTGGAACCTAAAGATAAGACTGTAAACCTCCCCATGAATGAGCATAACATTGTCTCTTTAACAATATGGTAAGCTTCGCAAAAGATTACTCAGATAAAGCCTCCTGTATCCTCTTACGCTGGCGTGACTCCTGAACCGTTCGTTGCCTCGTGTGCAGCGCAACACAAGTATCTTTATTTTACGCGTGTGGGAAGTGGCCATGTGCCCAGTTGTCCTGCTGTCGGCCGACTGTTTCTGGGCGAGTGTCTTCAAATGGCAGCTTTTTGGAGCCCTGATGGACTGCATGTCATTAGAAAGCACATTAGGGTGTTTGTAGTTTGGTTTGCACTGCTGTGAGGAATTGGAAAGAGACGGGGGGCCTGCAGGAGAGCCCGTTACCATGTGAGCAGGGGCATCAGTATAATAATTGCATGGGTGACGTTTCTGAAGCTCCTGTGTAATTCAGTCTTTTTTTACTCCAAAATATTAGAGTAGGAATACCATAAAGTACATAATTATAAAATTGCACCTCCGAAATCACCATACAACACCAACTGGTTGTAATGTGATGTGGCTCCATAAGAGCCATTGTTCTTTATTCAATGTGAAACTGTGTTGTTAGGGTGAAAATAGGGACACCAGAAGTCACAGAGTTAGCACTTCCTGTTTAGCGATGCGCTTTGTTAGTTTTTCTTTCAGCCTGTAGGTTTGTGAACAAACAAAAATCACATGTAGAAGCACATATCTACACTGAACACCTAATTGTATTGGATGAAATAATTGCTATTTTCAGTTAATGAAAATGATTTAAGAGCTAACAGCATATTTAGCATTTAAGCTAAACATGAATTAGCTTCACATTTCATTGCAGGTTTACTCAGACCAGTGGTGTGTTGAATAATAAAGCCAATGATAACTATTCAGGCTGTATCATTGGGAAAAGTTATCTATCCTTTTAGCAACCACAGCGAGGGCAGAAAATATGGTATGAACACCTTGAACCTTTTCAAATTTCTATTGACTTCAAACTTTTATTAGCCGTGCTCTCCACAAATCTGGCTTTTAAAAGCTTTTGTTCGAAGGAAGCCTTACAAAGCTTCATTTGCAGTTTGCCACAGAGCCTAAACACACCATTCACAACAAGAAACACAGTGGTGGCAGCGTCATGTTGTGAGGATTGTTTTTTTCCCTCATCAGGGAAATTAAAGTTGAAGGGAAGAAGGACAATGGCCGTATGCATGCAGTGAGACTTACTATACCGAGGTTTAGACCAAAGTATATTCATTAGAATAGTCCAGTCACAGTCCATATCTAAATTTAGCTTATAGCATGTAGCAAGACTCGAGCATACGTATGAATATAGATTATTATTTCCAGGAGATGAATTACAATAATCCAGAAATGAACAAAGACTCCTCCTATTTATCTCAGCCAGCAGCTAAATTAACTTTCAGAATACGATTGTAGAAAGTTTTTCACACCATCCGAAAAATGGTTAAAAAATATATAAATCATACACTGAATCGCTTCACTATAACTGAAGTGAACGCTTTGAATGATTTTCGGCGGAAAGACGTAAGGGCTTATAGTCTGTGTGAAATGTGACACAAGTCTGGTTTAATCAGTTTCTAATATTCACTTCTTCCCTCAAACTCTGTGCTTTATCCTCCAGCTGTCAGTTACTTCCCTCTCTTCCTCTTTCAGAGTGATTTATGGATATCTTTTATCATTTCTGAAAGTAGGGTTCATCTGTACTGAACTACACAACTCCCATAACGGGGAGAAAGAAACACAGTAAAGATTCAAATAAAGAGGCTACATGCCGCGTGTGTGTGTGTTAACAAGAGAAGAGTAGAAGAGAGAAGGAGAGAGGGGGAGCGAGGCGCTACTGTCTCAGACTTCACATGATTTAATCAATCCCATCCATCACATCTGGGTAATTAGACAGCAGCATGGATCGCATGACCAGAGTCCATCAGTCAGAGCACAAACACACGCATGCACACACCCACACGCCTCTCCACCCCTACACAAACACATCGCAGCTTGACAACGAGAGGAGAAGGTTTCGTCACCGTCACTGCCTCCATTGTGGGTTAGGGTTTTTAAAATGTGCAGACCCAAAATGTTTGGGTTTATATTTTAATCTAAATGTTATATGTGATTTCTGTTTTTTTTATTATTGTCTCATTCTGAAGAACTCTGCTCATCCTTTGATGAAATGATTTTTGAAATATGGCTGCTGACATGAGCTCCTCCTTCATCTGTCTTGGTGTTTCGCCGAGCCACCGCCCAGGCTGGCAAATTACGGGCATACATACAAAAGCACTCAATGTTTTGCACTTCTATTGTTAAAAAGAAAAAAAAAACATTTATGGTCACACTTTATTTGAAGTTGTACTAAAGTTTGCATTAAAAGTCCATTAAAAGTGTCAACGTTGCATTAAAAGTGTCATTATTTACCAAGTGATTCTTCATGACGACAGTCATAAAGACTCCTTCATGTTTATGACAATGTCATGTGAGTCTTATGCACATCCTTCAAATACAGTGTTACCCCATTTATTACTTTCATTCCTCTTCATAATTGTGTTAGTCTATAAATTAAAATCCCAGACCTCCAGAAGAATGTTTAAAACGTGAAAAAGTTCAAGTGGATTATTTTGCAAGGCACTCAATCATCAAAAATAACTCTTTTGTATCCTCAAGTATATTTTCATAGATATTGTTTAGTCTTATAACAGCAGCCTTGATACAAGTTTAATGTTTTCCATGAAAAGGCTTTTTTCAGTTACTTTTATTTTGGTAGAATTGTGATAGCGCTGACCATCCAAATGTTTCTTTAGCATCAACCGAGCACCGCTTGACATTTGAAGCTGAGACAACGAAATGCTTTCCGACACTGCAGACACATCAGGTCTTCATTTAGATCCTTTCTTGTACCGAGAAAATGTTCCTGTTCGTGTGAGGGTTACGTTTCAATCTCTTTCCAAATGAGGAAGTAGAGAACGGTGACTTTCTAGAGAACACAATGCGGATTTTGAATAAAGATCCACAAACCTGATTATCGTGTAAGCGGCTTGTTTTCAGATTGATTAGCCGTGACCGTCCTGTCAGTCTGTGATGAGTTCTGTTTCCTGACATTTAAATTTGAAACCCAGAAGAAATCTGGCACAATTACAGCAGGCGAACTCCAGGCGCCAACAAACGGATATCAACAACCTAAAACAAACAAAACAGAGCCTGTGTTTAAACACATTCGATGTACCTGGAAATGCACAGAACGCTTCGGCTACATGTGAAATGTTTTCTTGTTCCTGTAAGGGAAGTTGTGGGAGCGAAATATTGGCTTTGCTCCTTTGGAACAATGGAGGCTTTTTTTGGCGCAGCATGAAACTCCTTGCATCTGCTTTGTGAAATTCACAGATTCAAACGCCACAAATCAGTAGCTTATGATCGAACGCGTTAAGGGACAAACAATACCCCTTTCATTGCAAGCTGCAGTCTGAGCTGGTGCAGTGCAACACGGAAATGAGCAGCAATCTCTGGTTTCAGTAACGAAACAACAGCATTGCTATTGCTACCGAAAGAAAGAACCAAAGATCTCCCCACAATTATCTTCACGTGTTGCTATTTTTATGTATTTCTGCATTTTCTTTGGTTTTAAATTCAAGGTTTCATCTGTGCCTTCAGGCTAACTGAGACATCACATTGCCAAATGTGCTGCGGATTTCTGTCAGTGTCGTTTCCCACCGTATGGTTAAAATAATTATAGTATTTAATAAATCAAAGACCCCCAATAATCAGAGGATGATATGCATTTAGCGTGCAGATTAGCAGTAATCCCTTTAAAATGAGTCACTATTGTTAATTTGTAATCAATGTAGAATAGAATCTGTACGCTTTGGCTTTATGTTTACATTAATTTGATGGGAGAGAAAGCATGAATTTATATGAACTCGTGAATGTGTGCCTGTTTCATGAACGCCTGTGTTTATGTTAATGTCACTGTCTGGGTAATTTACAACAGATTCCTACTGTGTTCACACACTAATCCTTTTAATTTATGTTTAAGATAAATTAAAATGCAAATAGAACATTTTCAGGCATTAAAGAAAAGCATAACTAAATGCAATAGATGGATGGGACAGATAATCAATGCACAGACGGAAGGAATCTTTAAAAAGAGGACAGGACATAAAGTCTATGATGAATTTTTTTTTTTTCTTCCATTTTTATTCAGACCTGGAAAATAGGCCACTTGAAGAAAATTGCTTACTTTCCCAAGCTGTGTAGCAATCCTATAATTACCTCAACAGATGACAGAGTTTTGTTGCTGGAACACGTGGCAACGGAGTATTTCCTCAATTTGCCTTCGCTGGTTGCGACATTTATCTTGCCGTTTCCATCTTCTGTTTTGGCTTCCAGCGCGCGCTTTTAAAAACCGATGCAACAGCAGATCTCATCCTCGTTTGCCATTATCGCATCTCGCGTCCCGTTGCCGTGTTTGCCGCTCTGTTTCATTTTTAGCGCTCACAGTTGTCATCTGAGATGGTAAGAAGATGACTTGCATTAAAAATGAAGCACATTTGTCACAGAAAGCAGAGAACGAGAGGCGCAGTTGTAGAATTTACAGGATTTAAATCTCGCTCAGTGTACTGGTCTGCTGGCCCGTCTGTGTGCAGAGATGTCTGTTTTGTTCTCATGTGTACCTGCTTATACACAAATAAGGTAATTGCGTAACTTGGTAGCTTGTACATGCTTTAAGTTAATGCAGTGGTTCCCAAAGTGTGGGGTGCGCCCCCTGGGGGGGCACAGTGCCATTGTAGTGGGGGCAAGGTAAGCAGTATGGATGAATGAAAAAAGAAAAAGAAAACAGTTACACAAATGTGTTTCACTGTAAAGATGGTGTGTAGTTTGTTTTGTTGCATCCTGAAGTGTGAAATAAACTTCAGTGGAGTTTGAAAACAAAATATGTGTTTAGGTTTAAGTCTGGTTGAACGATGTGCGTGCCCAGTTTTTTTTTCCTTTTTTTGTGTGGGGGGTTATTGTAATCCATAGGGGGGCCCAGAAAATCTTTGTGATCCACTGAGTTAATGTGATCCCATGTGCAAGATCCCACCTAGCGAAGGAGAGAGAAGTAGATCAGTTATGCTACCTTGACTCTGACAATAGTAACATGTAGATGTGCTGTGGAAATCTGTGGGTTTCGGTTCAGTTAAAATAAAACGACCCTTACACCAGTAGAGCAGAGCAGATGTTTAAGTTAGCTAATCAACCGCCGCTGAGTTCAGACGATCACTTATTGATACTAACCGCAAAATAAACATCAAGACTGAAAAAGTTACACTGTAACGGATTGAATTTTCTGTTCTTTCTGTGGGGAAATGTTTGCGTGTTTTTCTGTGTTGAATCTTCATGTACTATTGGAGCTGTTGTCAGTTGCTATAGCAACGGGTCTGTGTTTAGCATAGCCAACACAGACTGTAGGGAAAAAACGAAATATGAGTGGCTTTGATTTATTAGTCAAAGATTTTCCTGTGTTTTTTTTCTTTGTTCTGTGGCAAACTGCATCAAATGAGTAATGCCTACATCCCCAGGTTTCATTTTGTTAAGTCCTTATGCCGTCTAACGTTGTGCGAATGCGCAAAACTTCCGGTTGAAAACAACGGCATGCAACATGTCTATAGATACCATAGCAACTACTTTAGCATTGTATTTTACCCTGATCTTTCGACCCACCGCTGGATTATGGTTAAGTTGGGTTTGATGTTTGTCCCGGATCCAAACCAGAGAAGTACGTTTGGCCCCGTCTCCTGTTCTTGGTTCATGGTCGTATTTTGCTTTGTTGAAGCTGATGAAATATTCTCCACCTCACTTCCCTTTATCAAATAGTTTCTGTTCGAAATGAAGATGATTATCTGCTTGAGCACTCGTCGTTTTGGTTGTTTATGACTTGAGCATATTAGCTCTACATCGCAGTTAATTAGCTCTGTATTTACACCAAATATTCTTCTGAGTACCACTAAAGGCAACTTGAGCACCTCAACCTTAAAGAACGCTTTGAAGTCGAGCTTTCTCATTCTGTTTTAATTGTTTTTTTTTCCCTTCTTCTGCCGATTGTCTAATGATCCAAGCCGACACATTGGCTCGCTGAACCACTGTGCGTCTTGATTCGTTCTGACAGTAACGTATTGCTAGCGTTCTATCAAAATCCAAAGAAGCCGTTCACACGCGTCAACAGATGTATTCATTAATCACGTTTTTGAGATGATGCAGTTTCGTGGCTCTTGCTAAGCTGGCACTTCTCGTTACACTTTTGTGGACACATGCAGACAGATTACCCGCTATGGGTGCAAGGGAAGAATGAAATTTTAAAAAGCCGATGCAGATAAAAAGGAAGCGGGAGTTTCTTTTAAGTCAAGACATGACAGAACACCGGGAAGGAGAGTGCAGGGTACATGAAATGCAATGCATCACTGAGCCACCTGAACTGCGGAGCACTTGACTTTTTCCTCTGATTATATATTCCGTCCCTTTCCACCGCCGCCGCATGTCTTTTCACATATCCCCTTCTTCTCTCCAACCCCGGTCTTTTTTTAATTTTTTTTTTTTATCTCGGCTCCCCTGACTGTGCCCTGACACTCCAAAGCTCTGCTCCCCTCATTAACTTTCTTTCATGGAGCTGCAGATGACAATAATTGGTTTGAAAACTGAAGACAATGGCAGACAAGGATTATCCCCGGCTCACACCCACCGCCACCCTCCTAAAACCCTCCCTTCCCCCAACTCCCACATGGAGGACGTGGGTATTCTGCATCCTCCCCACTTCATTCACTTCCTTTATACATCTTATTTCTCTTCCTGTTTTGGGGGGGTAGGGGAGGCTCTTTAAATCCTCCTCCTTCCTGCGTCGCCCAGAGGGCTGCGAGATGTCTCCCTGCAGGGGAAACGCAGCCTTGTTTCTGCTAAAAACCAAACGAGACGTTGCTGACGCAGCGGCACGCGCACACAAACAGAGAGACAGCTCCGTGAAATGATGATGGCTTTTGATAAAACGGCGTGACTGATACGATGTCATCTTTCCAGGGAAAGCATGAACTTGTGACGGAGGGAAAACAGAACAGCTTTGCACATCTAGAGGCAACTCAAGCTCAGATTTGTAATATTCAAGTCCTGCTACAGATTCCTGATTGAATTTGGGGTCTTTACTTTGACTGAGCCATTTGCAATATGCTTTCGTCTAAACCAGCCTTCTAGCTATGGCTTACGTTTTGTGATTAGTGTTGCATCTCTCTCTTCCTTGCTTAAGAAAACAACACAACGCTGTCACTGCCTTGTTACTGTGCAGGTTGGATGTTCATGGTGATTTGCTATTGTTCAGTTTTCTCCAAACTTGGTGTGTTGCAAGTTCAACACAAAGTTGAACATGTTTTCTGTCCTCTGTGTTGCTTTTGGCAAGCTTTAGAAAGAAGCTGCATATGGTTTTCTTTTAACAATCATGCCAACTTTTTCATGAAAGTCCTAGATGTGGAGTGTACTAGCAGTCTCTCACCCGAGCTGTGGATCTGTGCAGAGATGAATACAAATCCATGCCGCAGTTTTCTGATTTTTTTTCTTCTTTTGTTTTGATTTCATATTCACTATAAAAATGACGGTGGATGAACTGCAGAGATTTCTCTGCTTTGTGTTTGGTCCATCTCTGTCACGGAACAGCCCCAATAAAATACACCAAGATTTGTGGTTACAATAGACAAAATGTGAAAAATGCTCCTGGGACATAAATATTTTTGAAAGGCACAGTCGTACAGTGGCAGCATAAGAATCGCATTATTATCCACCCCCCAACCTCACAAGTCGTTTTATCTCCGTCGCCTTCTCCCAGTCCGTGGTCTTTCTCTCTCCGTTTGTGAGAAACCTCGGCTGTGGCTTATCCCTCCCTCCCATCTCTTCCATCCAAAGGGGCTCTCGGGTTTCCCCTGAAACTGCTTCAGTGTAATTGATAATGGTCTGTAATTCACTTCTGGCTCCTCTCGGCTGGTCAGAGGTCCACTTGTGTACGAGAACAGAGGAATAATCAGCAGGTGTGTGTGTGTGAGAGAGGTGAGAGAGAGGATAAGTTGTGAGTCCTGTAAATTTTGCCACCTTGTTATAAATGACTGAGTTTCTGTGTGCTTGTTCTTCGATGTGTTTGTGTGTTGGAGATTGCAATCGCCATTGGGGGAACTTTGGTACCTTTGCTACTGTGGGCAGTAACAATACCTCATTTTACACAATCTGATGACTATGAAATGGGACAATTAGGACATTCTATGGGAACAAAGAAAACCAGTGGAGGTTGTATGATGCTTTGGAGAATGTGAAGCTGGGAAACCTTGCTCTAACAACCATTTGGATGTTGCTATGAAACCTACCACTTACGTAAGCATTTTTACGAACCATCTACAGTACACCCTATCACTGAAAAAGTATTCCACAAAGGCCATGGGCTGTTCTTGTAGAATCATGACTCAAAGGTAACTGGACAGTATAATACATTTTGAGGGAAACAACAATGCATTAAGGTGTTGCTGCAAACATCCTGGTGCCCTGTGCAGCACAGCACACCTTCATGGGTTGACCAAAACACTATTAGGCAGGCGGTCATTATGTGACGTCTGATAATGTGTAAATTATGTTGTAAAGCTAAATCGGAATCATCTGACGTGTTACATAACTTCCAAAGTTGAACGTGATTTCCATCCACAAGTGGAGAATGCAAACACAAACTCAAACATTGCGATGAGGCAACAAGGAAGCAACAACCCTCCCACCCTCAAGCAACAGAGGAGAATGAATAATAAAAGGATCCCATATGTTGCAGCTTGTAAAACTAGATCACCAACTGTGTGCCCAAGGATGTTTGGGATGCTCAGGGGCACCTCAGGGCATCTGGGGTGGTCGGCTTCAGACCTAGCAGGCTGTCCGCTGCACGTTGCCCACCTCAGGGTGACACACACACACACACACACACACACGGTGAGGACTTATAGCGACCTCAAAAAACATGGCAGGAGCCCCTAAAAGTTCCTTTTTTCCAACAGTTTTCAAACAGTGAACAGCAACAGTTTATTTAATTGAGCAGGCTTTAGGTTTTCACTCCATTTTGTAAATATTTTACTGAGATTATCATTATCAAAGAGGGCGTCCATTACAGCAAGCCAAAACTTTTAAAGCATTTAAAGGTTCTCCATGCGTCACCTGCATTAAGATGCAATTACCGAAGCAAAAGGGCAAAACATTTTGCTCATGGTAAGATAAAACCTGGGTTCTTGAAGTACTGGACTTCATTACTAACTATTATAAATTATCAAACTACTTTGAGTTAGGCTGAAGTGTTAGCATAGGTCAGATATTTTTACAAGTTGTTGCTTGTACAGCCACGTCAAGAGTTCAGTCTTTTATGTCGAGTTAAAGTCAGGTATCAAATCTTTTGTCTGAGCTAAAGGTGAAGTTCAAGGTCTTCCATCCCAAGTCCCATGTCAAAATGGAGGTCTTTCATTTCATTTCAGGTTTAGTTTTTTTTTTTAAGAAGCAAGTTATAATGAGGTCTCAAGTCCCTGAAAAGTTGCTTTTTAAGAGGTCAGTTCAAATCAACTCTTAACACTTCATCCAAAGCCAAATGTAAGTTTTACGCCTGTCAATCTAAGTCGATGCTTAAGTCCTTGAAAAGTAAGTACAAGCCAAGTTCCAAGTTACGTCTTGCATTTTTTCAGTATTTTTTTTCCCCAAAAAGTTCAAATAAAATATCAAATCTTTTCCTGTGTCCACTCCCAGATATTGACAAACCCCCAGGGTAGAATCCAAGACTCGGACTCTCAGATCTTCCATCCAGAGTGGTAGTCAAAATGAGGCACAGGTCAAAAGCCCAAAAATCACACGATCGATGAGAGAGGCTGGAACGCAGACAGAAGTTGAGACAAACTAGCAAAGAGGGGAGAGAACCTGAAGGACTAGATAGGAGAGAAGTGATTCTGAAACCTGGTGTACAGGAAGACGCTGAACTTCAACACCCGAGATAACAAAGGAATAAGGCAACCAAAGTACAAGGTATGACGGATATAGCTATTATAGCTAACTTTGTAAGACTGTAGTGAGGGTCTAAATGATTTCGTGGGACGTGGCAGTGAAAATATGGCAAATATCAACTCAAGTAATAACATCATTTTTGTCTTGTGGTATAAAGGAAAAAAATCAACAATGAAAGCATGTTTTACAATAAAAACTATAAAATTGCAATAGAATAAGGGGGAATTAAACAACCCATAATCTCACAAAGGGTGACATTTGTTGCAACATTTTTTCTCCTATAAATATGAAATGGTAAAATTAAATCCTAATCTGATTTCTGGCCGATATTTTACACTCTACGTTTAAGACAAACACAAAGTAACCTCAAACCACGATTACACCTTTCACAAAACGAAAACCACAGCGTCGACATGAATCCCTAATACCTTTTTGGATTGTGTCTCGGAGCACCAAGAGTTAGCAATCATAAAGTACACCAGCAAGTCCCACCTCTCCGCACTTCTATTTGTTGCTCCACTGCACTTTCGAATTAAGCCCACGGATTTGTTTTCTCTCCAACACTTAGCGAACTTATCAGGTTCTGACATGGGTGTGCTGTCGCTGTCACAGCGCTGGCCCGTCCCCTCTGTTGGCAGCGAGCGGGAGAGTTGCTTTGTTTGTCGAGATGTGTTCAGCAATTCAATTTTCTCTGCTTCGCAGGACAGCTGGAAAAGCAAAAGGATTGAGGAGGCAGTAATTGAAAGCCAGCAAAGCTCATAGCACGGATCCTTTCGTAGGCCTGTTTGTCCCCCCTTTTGGGTTTATAACGCCCACATTTACTGTACATTTGTCACGTCTGTCTCATCAGAAGTCTCTGTGGACAGTCCGCCTGCTTATCCGTGAAATGATCGATAGTCGTGCCGAAGTCTGTTTTTAATAATCTGTTTTGTTTTCTTCTAAAAGCTAGATTTCTGGCCATGTTTTGAACCAAAAGATTTGAAAGGTGTGAAATGTGCATGAAACATTGTCCACAATTTCCTTTTGTAATCATTGAAAATTTACCAAATCTAGTTTTTTATTTTATTTTACTTTTTTAAGTCACGTCATTCGGTTATTTGTACAATTAGGAAGTTTAGGTCATCAAAAATAATTGTGAAAAAAAACTACATCCAACTTTTAGGTGCAGGTCAAAGGAATTAAAGTTTGTTTGGGAAGGGTTTTTTCTAGCTTCTGTGACTTTGATTTCTAAATGAATGCAAAATTTACTTTCATCTGAAAAGGATTTGTATGCATAAGGAACAATTCAGTCCTTTCTCCATTGGACAGTAGGACAGCTGTGATATGGTCAAAGCCCAAGGAAGTGCAACAATCGCAGTCGTTTTTCCCCAAAACTCTCCACCATTCCTCTCAAGACCTCAGTTATTTTTGCTGTTTCTGCACTTTTATCTACTGCGATTTTCCTTCCACTCAACTTTCCATTAACTTCTTTTGATCTAGCACTTTTTGAACACTTTTTTATGATTTCTCTGAAAAGATATTGTTTTAGCCTTTAGTTTTAATGGCATCACAAGACGTGGGTAAGACAAAATGATGGTTTTATATTGCACCATCCACAATTTCATGTTTAGTTTGGCTAAACTAGACATGGTAAAGACAAAAATTATACGGAATTTTATTGAAAACGTAACATTTCAGCAATACTCCAGTGTTATTAATATTTTGCTATATTATGCTGATGCTTTAACCATCTCGGAATGATGGCTTCTTGGAACTAAGTGTTTTTATTAACAGTTAGCACTTTGGAGGGCAAATACAGGATTTAAATTTCATTCAGTCTGTCAATCAACCTGAATCTGTCAAAACGGAAAATAAAAACAAAAGCCAAGATGCTGACATCCTATGTTGACGCAGCAAAATACATGCACTATTTAGATCATGAGAAATCATCAGACATAACTCGATGTTTCATTACTTCATTATTTCCACTTGATTTTCTCACAATTTGACTTGCACCAGTTGTTTATTTTCTTCTTGTTTTATTACACCAGCTTACGTTGCAACATAGAAAATGGTAAATGTTTTTGAGGCTTAACATTTCACAGGTGTAAAGTCATGATTATGATGACCATAACATGACTGAAGCAAAGCAGCTTGGTATTCAAATATATGCTTTTTATCATCATTATTATTATTATATTCAGTTACTTACTATATAAAGTATGGCAACTACTTTAGGTAGTAACTAATTTATCCCCTTTAAAAAAGTGGTTTACTTGAGGAACTTCAACCTTGGAAATTTTTAGTTCTAACTTTTGCAGTTTCTGTGATCTCGTGTTCTATTTCCAATGTTTTCCTCAAACAAAGAGGGTCTTTTTACGAGCGCATAACTGGGTCTGTGTGAATGTTCCTGGCTGTTATTTTGGCCTGAGACGAGATGTGGCGTCACGCTGCATTATTCAGAGGGGATGGAAGATTATGCACCATCTGTGTCCATTTCCCTGTGGCCCTGTCAGAATTGATCCACAACCCTTGACCTTTTCGGAGTGCTTTCCAGCCGACCCGTCCTGTCAGTGTGTTGCTCTACAGGCGTGTGGGTGTTTTGTATATTTGCCATGTTTTGGGCATGACTCAGCCCGCATTTCCATAACCTTTTCGCTCGGTAACAGAGTGCAGGTTGGGCACTCTCAGAAAGATGTTTCTTTCTGCTTTTACGTTGTGGCGCGCATCAAAGGTCAAGGTTTTTTTGGTTTTTTTCTTCTGCTAGGATGGGAAACTACTGCACAACGTAAACTGTTTCTGCTAAATAGGTCATACTAAATAATGAATATGTTTCTAACTTTATTTTTTGACTAAGTGTTTGTGTTCAAACAAGCCAGCTTCGTAAATAATACACAACCCTAACCTTGATCGCCAAACAAAAGACGTGATGGTGCTTCAAAGTGTTCGACTACACATCAGTGTAAAATTTATGTTAGGTTTTATTTAACAAATGCAGTTCTAAAGTGATGGTGAATGTGTGTGAGGGATTGAAAAAAGGTAAACATCAAGGTCGAGGTGTTTTGTTATCCCAGACTCTTAATTAAAAAAAAGTGATTCCATTTTGTGCCATATTTGCACTGATGATTACCGGAAAGCCTGAAGATTTCTGACCAAATTGCTCAAGAATCAGGATTTTAGCAACTCGGCGTGGTGATTAGGAGAGAGCACAAAAAGGACCACAGAAGCGATCCTGACCATCTTTTCATTTTTTGTGAAATCTTTGTGCATCTGAAAGTGACTTGAGAATATCCACCAACAAACTCCATTCATGTGCTGAGCAGAATAACTCGGTGAGTCCAGCTTTTTCTAGAACATCTACAGGCAAGAATTCCAGTAATATATGTTTGTTGTGCTTGTAAATTAGATCGCATTGTAGTGAAGTAATCTTTGTGACTGAGCAACAAAAAAAACAAACAAAAAAAAAACATACGTACATCTACATACATAACAGACACTAGAGGGGTCAGAAAACTTAATAAATAAAGCAACCAAGATGCTAAGTAGGCAACAATCTGTGATTTGAGTCTGCATGTTGCTGTCATATCAATATTAATGTCTGTTTATTGAGTATAAGTCCAGGACTGCAAACTTAAAGTTTTAACTTTAAATTTTTTTTTTGTTGTTTTTTCATATTTCTTTGGATATATTTCTATGCTAACACACAGATAACAGCTGACAAGTGTTAACACAAGCAAGAAATTTAAATAAAGTCACACAATCCTCAATGACTTATCTTTGACGATTGAGAACAGTCATGTGTTCCTTCTCGAACCAAACTGCGCTTTCGCCTCACTTAAGCACGATCCATTGGCTTTAAAGGAACAAATTGTCCGTGTGATGAGCTTGAACTAAACGACTAACTTACAGTAATTCTGGGCCAGGCGTGGGACGTTTGAATGCAAAGTAGAACATGAAAGGCCAGGAGCCTCGGCTCTCAAACAGAACACATCAAAGAGCAGACAGGCGAGTGACACCAAGCTTTCCTCTGATCCTCCGCAAGTCAAAAAATGGGAACAAGTGCTAAGACAGTACTCCCTAAATCGCTCCCTACCTGAGTGATTCTCCAGACTCTTCTTCTCTAAGCTATCTCCTCTTCATCTCCTCTTCTCAGCTTCTTTGATATTTTTTTTGATAATTTTATCTTTGACTTTTTTTTTTCTTTGCTCCTTTGCCAAGGTACAGCTTGATGAGAAGTTAAGGTCATTAGGGGTCAGTATGGTTTTGATGAGCTCAAATTGTTCCGCTTTAATGGCAACCCTTGAATGCCAGCGAGGTCGCACTCCAGGTGACGTGAGCCAGACTAAAGCGTTCCCACCCATCGAGTGGATTCCTCTCTGGGATGCCTAGGTAGTGCTAATGTGGTGCAAGATTCTCTCTCTGATTGGAGTTAATTAGACCTTGTGAAGTGTGGCACTGACAGGCTTCTTATTCTGATTAGAGAGATCGGCTTCCTGCGAGAGGCAGAACTGATGAGGCTGTCTTATGCAACGCACCCTCACCCTGCAGAGTTGGCTGTTCTGCCCCACACCTCAACGTCTGAAATTGATGGGTCGTTGCTTTTTTTTTTTTTTTTTTTTTTGCCTCGGACGGTCAAATTGGATTTGAAGGAGGTTTTTGTCCCATCACCGCCGCCTCAATGCACGACGATGGCGTCGAGTCCAGAGTGACAGCAGCGCTGGGAGCAAACAGTGTGGCTTGTGGAGCTCTGTGGGGGGGAAACAACATGGAGAACAACGGTTCATGGAAAGATGCCAGAATAGTAGGTTGCGCTCATTCTCAGGGCTTGACACGGATTCAATCCGAGTCACTTGCAAACACCACTGCAGGCAGACTGTTTTGACAAAGGCAACTTCTAAGAACTCTAATGTAACAAGACCATTGTGATTCAGAGTAGTTGGGTTATGGGTTGCAGTGAGTACTGTCTTTAAAACTGCTGCAACTCTTGAGTGTGGTTTTGAAGGTGTTTTGTTTTGGCTGCTTATTATACTCAGTGACACCTTATGCCTGGGAGGCGTACTGCATTGAGTGCAACTGGCATAAACACTGGATAATGCTGTTTTGCAACTCATTTGGTTCAATTAAGCAATGCACAAACAAATTTCTACATAACTCAGTAGAAATCTGAGTTATGTCAGCTAAATCAGTCGAAGCAAAAACGTTTGTGAATTTAAAACCTTTGCAAACGTAATGAAAATGAACACAATAACCCATTTTTTTAATGTGATCAATGCAGACATTGTAGTGGGACTGCAGCCTGGCAGGAATGAGCTAAATGAAAGTAGAGTTCAATGATGCAGCAGTGGGTAATGGACTGGAAATTACAGAGGTACAGTTATTCACAGAGAGATGGTGAGAAATAGAATGCCATTTTTCACATGTGTTAGACTGTTTTTTATTTCCAGCTGGGCGTTTCACGGCCTGCTTTTGAGCCCTGAGTGGAAATCTGGAATCGTGGAAATTTTATAAATAATGTAGAATTTGGAAATTTGGTCAAACATCTTTAAATTCTCCTAGTTAAACATTAGAAACATTTATGAAGTAGGAGAACAGCTCTAATCCACTTATCAGCAGAACTGAGTCAGAGTCCTTTAGCAGTAAATCTGAAAATAAATATAAGTTTATTTGGTGTCAATCGAACATAAGGGCAGCTCCCTAAACCCTGCTTGAACACAGAGTGGATTATTCCCCTCAGAAACTCGTGTGGATTCTGCTTTATAAGTGGCTAAAGCCGTATCCACTTGTTAATAAGTGAGGAAACTAGAGCGCAGTTATAATCCTACTGTAAACCATGTAATGTGTTTTGTTTTGTGGTGCTAGTTGCTAACAGCACAGGTAACAGGTATCAGAAAAGACGTCTGCAGTGACAAAAACTGGGGAAGACATGCAACAAACGACCCGATTTAAACCCTCTGTGAACCTATGCTAGCCTTAAATGTAAAAATGATCCTCCCTTTCATCGTTTTTTTTTTTTTTTAGAACAAATTCTTGCTTGTATTTTAATCAGAGATTTACATAACGATAAAGACGCAACAAACTAATTCTCCAATATTGCACAGCAGTAAAGGGAAACCTTTGTTTCGGTAGTGGGACTGTTTCCAGTGTGTGTTGCTAAAAGCTGAGCTAGCTTAGGGCATTTGACCTATCACCTTTGAACTACATTTAAAAACCAGTGGTTAGAACTGTTAGTCTTTTCATCTTTCACTTCTCAGCATCGTTTTTAAAGTATATTTCTATATATATTAAACAGGAAATTGTAGATAAACTAAATGAACTGCAGCCATTTATATGGGACAACAGGCAATTCGTAGAGCTAGCAGAGTTATTCCTGTTTGATTTTTTTATATCTTTGGGACTTGGGGATCAATGCACCAGTGCACAGGATCGGATTTCTTTTTCTTTTTTTTGTCCTTTTCTTCCTCTTCATAGAAGAGAGTTTGACGGCTCTCCCGAAATGAAAACAAACTGCTCCCCTTCACGAAGGATTGGTCGACTCTTCTGCAAATGTGTACAGACTGAGTTAAAGGGGATTTACTTTGTGTAGAATGTTTTCTCAGCTACAGCAGCATGGCTCTTCTGTTTCCCACAGATGGCTTGTCAGTCATGCAGTCTCTAACTCACCAGAGATCCAGAAGTCTTCTAAAGATTTTTTTGCTAAACATATCCGTGTGAGTCATTCTTTGTCAAACTTTGCCTTTCTCTCTTTTTACTTTGGTTCCGTCGTAGAAATAGTGTTTTCACGATGCACAAAAAAAACACACACACACTTTTGGGGCCTACGAAGCTCCTATACTCTGTAATACATAATGCAGCTCCAGCATGCATAAGTAAAAGGGTCAAGGAAAGGATAGAGCGGTGGAGCTCAGAGGTGTTTAGCTAGCACAGACACTCTCAGAGAAACTTGAATTTAACTGTTGGAAACACAGTAATCGTGGATACGTTGTGCGCTATTACCGCTAGTCAGGTAGGTAATCAAGAGGCTGTTTCCATGAGTTCTTTCCTCATTAGCTCTCATTAGTGCTTTCCTCTTCTCTACTGCTTCCATCATCCTGATGATGACATCTTTAGATTTGAAGACGTTGGCTCAACAAGAACAGAGCTCATTTATCCACCACACTTGTCCTACTTAACAGAGAAATATCAATTGCCTACAAGGATCTGTAGATGGATTATGTTCAGGCCTTTAGTCTTCTGATCGAAATCTTAAAATCAGAAGGGGAAAAAAAACCCTGCAGGTATTTGAATTTTGTGGTGCCTAAATCCTTACCAGGTTTTAAGTGGAGCTTCACAAATGAAAACAGGAGAAACTTGAGAAGGAGACATAAAAAACTAAGAGTTTACAAATGGATGAAAATTGCTTTGAAACTCTAAGAGATTATCAACCTCTTAAATAAAAACCCAAAACAAAACAAAGAACCACTTGTTAATTTGTAACCATTAAGCGAACCTTTAATACTCACTTTGACAAATGATCGATTTAAAGTAGTTTGTGGATATCTACTTGTGGTGACTAGTAGTGGAAATGTGACTATGGGAGACTCTTAAGCTATGAGTTGGACTATGATGGTGGTAGGAGTTTACGTTGTGTCCATGGTCCACCCGTCATTCCTGCTGGTGGTGGTCAGGGGCCCAAGTGGCGCTGGTGCATGGCAGCTTTGCTTCTGTCTGTGTTCCCCAGGGTGGCTGTGGCTACAACCTAGTAGCTCACCACCATCGGTGTGTGAATGTAGCATGAAGCGGTTTGGGGTCCTCTGAACTTGAAAAAGCACTCTACAAGTACAGGGCACTCAAAAATATGAACTAATTAGCTGGAAACATCAAAAGTTTGAGTTAATTGGGGTTCATGATCTGACATCCTTAGATAGAAACAACTGCCTCAAATGGGCATCAGAAAGGAAATCTCCACTGTTCACAAAAATGTATCTAGAAGCTGAAATAAGTGGATACCAATGATATGAATACAAATGATTTGCTTCAGATTAGTCATAGAAGTGTTTCTGCCATACCGTACCACAAAATGCTCCACCAGTCATGTGTCACTGGAGTCTTCAACTCCAACCACTGCTCGATAAATAAACTCCTGAATCGTGGCAGTTTGCTTGGGGTGGGCCAATAAAAGTCTCTTGAGGGCATTCAAGGTTCCAAGGTGTGTTCAGGGCGCTCTGTGTCCATCGTTCTCAGTGACGTTACCCGTTACGTTGGGATAACAGATTTGTAGTCATTAAGGACACAGAGGAAATTTCTCGGGTACTAAAACAAGGCAGGATGTCTCTCTCCACATTCGAGCTTTCTCCCGGCTCAGGCTAAGGTTACCGAAGTGTTACCTAATGCCACATACCTGGAGCCCACAAGCTGTCGTGTCTCTGGAGCTGAAACTATCTGGGCCACTTCAGTGTCTCCGGCAGCCATTTTCACCTGACTCCTACAGACGGTTAAACAGAAAGAAGAGATGAAGGGGCCACCAGCGTCGCTTAATGGAGGTGTTAGTGGAGCGTTTCTAAGCCTGTTTTACTACCTGCTTCATTATGACCGGATGATTTTTATGGTTTATTATGTCCACCAATGCCTCTCAGGTGACTACAAGCAGAAGTAGATTTAGATATCATGTTTCTGTAATACGTCAAAGTGATTGAAGCGCTGCACACTGAACAGACGGCTGGAAAGTGTCATTGTTCTGCTTGGTGTTTAGTTCCTATTTGAGTTGTCTTTATTGAGCAACACTGTATCCCTGTTACAGAGCATTACGATGTGTTCATGTCATATAAACCTCTTAAGGCCACAGGCATTTCATTTGAGACATTTATTGTAGCAGCGTTTTACATGGCACACCGCCACAGGAGTGCAGGAGAACACATTGCTACTCAAAACGGTCTAGAAGGAAAATGAACTTCTGTGCTTTATACAAAGTAGAAACCAACTATGTTCCTTTTACCAGATAAGAAAACTCTTCTCCATTGAACCTGTCAATTTTGTGTTTCTAACATTTCATTGAACCTGCAGCTTTCATAGCTGTAAAAATCAAAGGCGTAGTGAGCCCGTAGCAGCAGGGTGACGCTGTTCTTCCCGCCTCCTCCAGGCCGGGAGCTGCTCCATTGAATTGATTACGTCTATAAAGGTACGCGCCACCTGTAAAGCGGCGCAGCGTGAGCATGTAGAGATGTTTGGACGCCTCCTCTGGCGTGTATGCCGTCTTTGGGGGGAGGGGGGGCAGTTCTGCTGATTATTTTGGCTAGATGGCACGTGTGAAAGTTGCCACAATCAGGCCTTTTTTTTTTTTTTTTTTGAGGACATCTCGCTGGAGGAA
The DNA here is from genome assembly GCA_903066815.1 of Brachyrhaphis roseni. Classification (NCBI taxonomy): domain Eukaryota; kingdom Metazoa; phylum Chordata; class Actinopteri; order Cyprinodontiformes; family Poeciliidae; genus Brachyrhaphis; species Brachyrhaphis roseni. Next base: position 44,822 of record CAEFZY010050808.1, read on the forward strand.
TTTGTATTGCTTTCAACAATGCCGTGATAAACGAGGGCTTGTATCAGCACTGATTAATGAAGTCTTCATTATCTCCAGCTTTCCCTCCGCGTTTCACTCTCGCTCGCTCGCTCGCTCTCTCATCGCCTCGCATGGTTAGGCCGCATAGATTTCGCACTTTGTGATGGGGCCGGGAACAATAGGACAGTGCGCCTTCCCGTTCCCTTCCTCGTCGTAACTCGTTCTTTTTTCTCCGTTCTCAGTGACGGATTGACTCGACTCATGAATGTCACTTTCTCGTGCGTTTCTTCCTCGTTTTCTGCAAGCCATGAATGGCGAAGGGGGATGAATAAGGAGGCATCCGTATTTATAACAGCTGACTTTTCATCCACCGCTGTTTTGTAAACGGCTATAAACACCGATTCATAAAAAGCCTATTGTTGTGCATGTGTGGTTTTAGATGACATGTCTAAATGCCAAACTCTGCCAGCGTTGGATGACATTCAACACTTGGAGTGCTCAGCGGTCGTAATGCTACAAGGCACCGCTCACATCCTGTTTGATGGAATCTATTAGAGAAATGAAATTGCCCTGAGTTAATTTGATCTGGGTAATATTAGCCTAATAGAAGAGCATCGCGTTCTGAGCTGAATTTGAATCAAGGAAGCAGAATTACGCATTCACACGGCATACAGCTGCAACCTCTGGAATGCAAAATTGGCTGTTTCGAGGATTTTCTTTCCTCTCACCCCTCGCCCCCCCACCTTCTTCATTTGCTGTTCCTCCTTCCTACTCTGTCTTTTTTCCCCTCTTTTCCGCTTTCTGTCACACACTTGACACAAAAGACTACAGTAATAACAAGAACCAGCGACTGTGCTCCAGCGACAAAGTCTTCACTAAGTGAAATGGATCGCTTTAGTCTAGCAGCGCGCCCCTCAAGTGACGAAGCATCGGAATTACACGGATCAGCCATATCTACCAAAAAGATGAAGTAGGAGAACTTAAATTCTTCCGACGCTGACAAACAGGCCATTTTCAGTCCACCAATGCACTGTGTGGTGCAAATGAACACAGGCGTGCTACTAGATTGAGCTCTGGTGACTGTGAACTCGTTGTCCTGTTCAAGACAGCAGTTTACGATGATTTACCTGCTATCTGCTCAGGTAGCTATTCCGCAGTCTGCTCCTTGACGTACATGCAGCTTGTAGCTTTACAAATGTAGTTTTAAAATGGTGTTCTAGAATAATAGCAATTTTGCAAATTTCATTTTTAATATTTGATAAACCTCTGTGCCAACAAACTGCCTCATCCCTACTAGACAGCAAATTATTTTGTTCTTGTTCTCACTGAATTTGTTTAGTTGCTGTGGACAATTTGCTTCCTTTAACCAAAAAGGGAATATTGTGGTATTTTTAACTAGAATATGTCACAGGTATGATACTAAAGTAGTACTTCATTCTGCCAAAAAATAAAAAATAAACTGTCCCCTTTAAATTTTTATCCTTCTTCAAATTATTATTATTTTTTTCCTTTCAAAGCTTTTGTTTTATGTTGTTGACTAAATGAATCATTTTAAGTGCTAAGCTACACTGGTTCTCACATCTCTCAAATTAATTTAGGTGATTAACTACCTTAATCATGATCAAGAGATCACAGTATAATCATTAGTTATAATCATTAACTAATGATTATACAACATTAGTTAATTGTATAATCACAATTAACTAATTGTGATTATACAACTGTGATCTCTTGATTGATTTAAACTCACAATTTTCACATAAATTTACAAATTTCTTACTGTTAGCGTCTTAGCAACAAGGCTAACTTTGTGTCACATGTTTGGTCAGTGTTAGGACGGTCCTAACAATAGGAATGACTGTAGGAGTCTTGTTTCTGAAGCTTTTTTCTCTCTTAGACCTTGTGTGTGTGTACGTGTGTGTGTTTGATCGTGGCGATACTGTCTTGTAGGATGCAATCACTGGATGGAGTCAAGCTAGTGTTACAAGCCTAGATAGTGGAAGAAATCCCACTATCTCTGTCAAAAAAGAAGTGTTCAGACTTTTTGCACAGTGGCACCCTTCTGGAAAAGACACTTCCCATGCTGAGGCTATTTTTGGATTGTGTGTTTTGTGTTTGTACCTGTGAATGTGAAATATGGGGCACAGCTAGCAAGGCTGCCCATTAACCTAATGACATATAGACTTCTACATATTCATTTTGCACCTTAATGACTTGAACTGTTATTGGGTCTCTTCCATCTGCTCATTACCGGAGCTGTGCAGACCGCATGTTTCACTTTGGGCAGTGATATTAGTTAGCTCTAATAAGGTGTTGTGAGGAAAGTAAGTGAGGCCCGTTTGCAGGGAAGAGATAAAGTGAGATGAATAATGTAAAGAAGGGAAATCCAGTATAGCAAAAGGTAAGAATTAATGTTTTAAATTCGCTCTTGCGTATTTTATGCACATTATGCAAATTGATAAAGCTCTTTGCACTTTTTTTTTTTTTCACATCTCACTTTTTCATTTTCATGTCAAACATTTTGAATTAAACGATGACAAACAAGTTAAGCTGCACTTACGACACTGTACCTCCGTCGGCTCACAAGTGGAGAATAATCGTCTTCCAGTCTCACTTTTCCATCCCACAGAGTGGCAACACCCAAGTCAGATTTATGCAAATGCATTCTACATGTAGTAAACCGGTTCACCAAGTAGCCTAGCAACACTAGAGTCAGCTGGTTATTGTGTGGCCATCCCTCAGCTGGTCTGTCTTTGATTTGCATCCTCGGACAGAGCTGCAGTTGCAGCACTTGGAGGAGTTTTGAAATGTCCCTCTTCAGGAAAACGGCAAACGATGGTGAATTCGTCCACCAGAGTGATCCACCACAATGCATAATATTCATTTGTGAGTAACTTGTGATTTTCCTTGGTTGTTTGTATTTCGATGGTTTATGTATCAGGCCATTCTTTATAAAGGAAGAAAATTTAAATGACTGTAGAAAAAAAAAAAAAAAAAAGAGGCATTGGCCTTTTTACTGAGTCTTTTGAACACCTGAATTGTCTTTTTTGTTTGTTTTTTTTGTTTTTTTGCCTCAATCATGGAATAATAACAGAAACACCACAATTTCAAACAAACTTATAATTTTCTAGAAAAACCTTTTGCGCTGGGATGAGATGGTTTTCCAGCCATATCGAAATACATGTATTTTGCTAAACTGCAATGGAAACACGTTTTTGGCATCAGACGAGTCGCGTGATCAACGGCTGGATGTTACTACTGGTGAAAACACTGAAGAAGACAACAGGAAGTGGTCGGAGGATGTTTTGTTTTTTTTTGTTGTTTTTTTCAGATAATGTGCAGCTGGCTCCACCAGAGCTCTCACAGCATGGCACAGTTCATAAAAAGTTGTGTCGAACACGGTGAATAGATAACTCTTCTGTAAAATCGGTGATTACACTTTCCCTAAACGCCGCACAAGTATAAAGAACTTGTCGCTTGATGCGTCAAGTTCGCCATGGAGGAATTAAGAATATATTTTATGTGTTTACTTTCGTCGCTGCCATGATTTTGAATGACTTACCGTGTGAACTGACTTATTCGTGTGTGATTTTAATTTCATTTCTTATTTAATGGAAACACCTCAATTGCAAAATTGTTTCTTTTTCGACATTAGCAGAATTTAGACTAAGATTTGCGCACATTTGTAATGGAAACGCAGTTAATGTTGGTCTCAGCTGTCCTAATGTTTAATATGCAAACTGTATACCTGTGGAGACAGAAGGAGTATGTATTTTACAAAGAAATGTAAACTTTGTTGTACAAGATTTACTTGCTCAATTTCTTTTTTGACTGGTCCTGTCATGGTCATATAACATGCTAAAAAATTAGCATGTTAACTCGGATGACACTTTAAGAAATAACAGGTTTTTTTCCCTTTTGTCTTAGTGTTAAATGCTGTGACCTTGTAGTTTGACTCTGATGTTCACTGCTGTGAAGATTGTGCTTTCCGCCTGTAACTAACCTGCAACATGCTAAATGCATGGATTTCAAATTGTCTGTAAATGTCATTCGATTAGCAACGACTACTGCTGCTCTCCCTCATAAATCCCAAGCGAGCAGCAAGAGTCTGCCTAGTGCATTTCCCTTCGCTGCATTGACAGTCAAAGAAAATGTTGCGAATCAATGACTGCTACATAAATTAGCAGTGAAAAGATTTTGGCTCTAAAAAGCATTGATTCTTGTATTAAATTCTCAAGGTTTTCTAAGAGATTTCTTTTTTTCAGGAGATTCTGTGTGAAACATCTAGGTTTTCTGTTGTTGTTGTTGTTTAATGTCTCTTTGTATAAAACCCAAGCATAAGAAAATGAACGTAATTGATCTACATTTGTTATTTCTGTGGAGACATTTAAAGAGATATCAGCCAGTGTCATTGTGACGGGATGTCAGAGAGCGACAGATCCAATCTGTTATGTGTGGAGACAATACCAGCTGGCCCCTTGGGTAACGTTGCCTTTTTCATGCTTGAATGATTCATAGGTCAATACTGAGTCTTTAAAGCACTCAGCAGCCCAAGATCGGTCAGGAACAATTTCTGGACTGAAAATGAGTGAAGAAGCAGCAATTTATCTGATGGTCAGACCCCCCAGGGAAAGTGTCAGCCACTCCTTGCAACACTTTAACTAATAAAGGCAACTTGTGATTTGTATTAGATTTAAAAAAAATAAATAAAAAATCTAAACTACTGATGTGCCCTGTAGCCATGGAAGAGATGTTCCATTGTTTTTGTTTAGAGGGATCAAATGCATCAGGCGAACACATGAACTAATTATTAACCAATGCTAGACAATGGTGAGCTGTGGCATTTGAGAAAGTTTGTGGATTTTCCTTTTAAAAACATTAAAATGTAAAATAAATGGCAACAGTTAAGAGTATTATGAATTGGGTTTGTGGAGGTAAAAATATGAATGAGATGTAAAGCATTAGTACTGTTGTTTCTAAATTAATATGAGCTTGTTTATTTTGCGTTATTTGAGGTCTGAAAGCGCTGCATCTTTTTTGTTATTTTGACTGTTTCTCATTTTATGCGAATAAGTACAAAATTTATGCTTGGAATTTCAGAGACACGTTGTCAGTAGGTGATAGAATTAAAAAAATTATTCTTATTTTACTCAAACATGTACCTATAAAAAGTAAAGTCAAAGAAGATGATCATTTTAAGTGGTCTCATAGTTTTTTCCAGAGTTGTATATAATATGTGTTTAAAGAAAATGTATAGTGCATGTAAACAGGGATGGAGGGTTTTCTTTTTCCCACCTTTAAGGATCCAACTTGTTAAATTCATTGTGACTGCCCCTAGTGGTCAGCTGAGCTAACTGCACACGCTGTGTTATGATCTGGCCTCGTGTCCATTGGTCAAGTGGAAGAACGACTGAATGTTCTACGTCACTAGAACTAAGCTTTTTCGTCTCTAGATAAAATACCAGAATTGATTGGAAAAGAAATTAAATGAAAGAGTGAAATTCAAAACTTGTGTTTCATGGTCCCTTTTTTAAACAAAGTCCACCTTTCAAAGAGAATCTTTGGGACAGTTTGAGGTAGACTTTATTCAGCAGTTTGATTTAATAATAATAAAATATACACAGAAAGATTAAAAGAAGAAACTGGAGGCGGAAATGAATGCAAAGACACATCGTAAGCTTATCTGAAAAGCGTCGTGATAAAAGCAAGGATAAAGGTGATGCAGAAAAATTGTAACATATTGTTTTTTTTGTTATATGTTTAACAGAAACAGGGTTTTAAAAAAAGATGTTTTAATAACTTTATATTTTGAAAACAGCTGAGGTAACCTCAGGATACTTTCACGCTCCACCGTTCTCACAGATTTGTGATTTGGAATCAGGAAACATTTGTGCCTTGTATAGAAAGTTCTAAAGATTGGCTCTTTGTATTGATGCTACTTCATGACACCGGGGGAAATGAAAAGTGTGTGTGTCTGTATGTGTGTGTTCTGATTCTTTGCCACGCTGTAACTTTCGGCATCAGGCCTTTGATTTCCTGGTAGCAGGGTTTGTAATGAATCACAACAAAAGGAAAGAGATATTTAGAAGGAAGAAACGAGAAAGCCTCCGTTGGCGAGCGTGGGCGCACACATCCCATTTTTCAAGAAGTCGACCTACTGAGGACTTATGGGTCGTTTTAAAAACCTGTTGAGGTTTAGCTTCAAGGCGGACGGAGAATCTTTTTAAAAGGCTTTATAAAAAGTTGCTGCTGCAACGGAGAACAGAGAGGTGTGTTATTATTTTAAGTGGGACACTTCCTGCCATTAACATGAATTACACAGGTCACATTTCAGTGACTGAGATTAGAGAAGTTCAGCTATAGATTATCAGTTGTGTCAAACTAATTTTCACTTCAGGCCGTATGACACGTGTATTCAAAGCGCCGGTTGTATCGGAATAAAAACTACTGATAAAATTACCATTAAGCAACTGTTAAATTATTAATAAATAGCTGTTTCAGCATTTAGTGAGCATTTCTTTTCATATTGCTGTAATTTGACAGCTTTGATTTGATTGATAAAATAATATTTAAGCAGGCAAATGTTATCCTGAAGGTTCTGTTTATGTCTTTGTTCTTATACCATTTCTGAATTATTTGCATCGTAAATTGTTTTCAACTTTTTTGCCCAAAATGTTGTTGTTTTTTTACCATTGTTGACTTGTGGTGAGAGAACAAACTAAATAATTTGAAGGTCCACAAATAGCCCCGGGGCCACACTTTGGAATATTACTGAAAAGTCCGTTTATTTTGATAACTTTATCCCTAAGTCAAGCATTATATTAATTACACACAGACGGTGTCATTTAATCTAACGACTAGTGAAAACATGACATTTGAAATTAGAATATTGCATCAAACTGATAAAATTGTTACTGAAAATTTTAAAGTATCCTTTATATCAACGGTTGCTGTTTTTAAAAGGTGTTTTATTGAATGACAGAATGTCATTTTATTTCAGTATTTTCCAGATTTAGACAGGTTAGAAAAAAATATAAATCTAGCAAAATATTTGTTTTCAGGCTATGTTTAGTATGCTATTGTCAAAACGTTTTTTAATCTCCTTCCTGCCATCCTTTCTTTTTCCCGTCTGTCATTCATTGTATCCATCTTCCTCTCGTTCTCCCTCTCTTCCTCGTGCCCTCTCTATTCCTCCCTGCATTTTCTCTTCCTTTCTTTCTGCTACCTTTGTTCATGCGTGTGTCCAGCCTCCACTCCTTTACCTGTTTTTCTGTGTTGTCTGGTCTCTTCTTCTTTTCTGCCTTTTGTTCTGTTTCTCCTTCAAGCTCCAGGTTTAAAGTCCATCCGCCACACAAATCGCCGTCGTAAATTTGCAGTGAACTTTAGTATTACACAGTCGCAACGATCGTGAAGGAAGTTCGGTCCTGAGCGACGTGTTGGACCCTCGAACGGTACGTCTCAATTTAGCCCGTTCCACTGAAAGCGTCCCGCGGTTCTGTACGTCTCTATTCGGGTGAGAGTTGTTCAATATTGATTCGTAGATGAGCAGAAAGAGCTTAAGAGGAGTTGATCTTTTTGACCAGAACTATTTTTGTGAAACTATTCAACAAAAAAAAAAAAGCCACTTCTGAAGAGTTGAAGCTTGCCTGAAACTCTCCATGCGCCGTGAGGCTCTCCAGAGAAGGTCACGGCCTAATGTGTAATAACTGCCTCTCTCAAAGAGTCCGTTCTGCTATTCTTCTATCTCCTTTGATCGCTAACTCCCCCTCGCCCCCGTCCACTCTCTCTCTCTCTCTCTCATGTCATCAGAAGCAGAGAGGAGGAAAATGAAGGCCAAGTGCAAGTGAGCAGCACTTTGCTAAGTAGTGTTGGTATTTTCCCTCTCATTAAGTCTCAGTCAGAAGTCCTCTCAGGCTGTTTTCAGTGGAATAAACACACACTTTGCATAAAGTTGTATATTTTATTTTATGTTTTTATGTTTTTCATTAATTTCATGAGTCTGAATACGACTTAAAGGCATGGGGGAAATAAAATGGCCAAAGATGAGTTTGTCACAAGCTTACAAAACTAAATAGATTTATTTTCTTATTATTTCTTATTATGATATCAAAACCCATCTCTTTTTTTTTTTGTCCAGTATTTTTCTATTGCAGTAATGTATTGGCCTGTTGAATATTTCACGAAAATATCCGAATTAGGTCCAAATAAACGACTAATTTGTATTAATCTGGTCGTTAAGTTTTGCTGCTTTGACTGAACGGGATCATTTCTGTCCCATGCAAAAGTATTCAACTTTTCACGTTATGTAATGTGACAACTGCAAACTCTTAACATTTTGTTAAGATTTTATGTGATGGACCGGTACATCGCTGCAGCAAAATAAAAGGTTATGGTTTTCAAAACTTTCTCACAAGTAATTTTTGTAAAGTGTGGTACTCAGCGTCAATTTTGTCTCTGTATTAACTACCTCCTCAAAATCCAAATCCTAAAAACGATTGAGAATTTGAGGCGAAGCTTAGAAAAACTGTTGCTGTCAGACCCTGTAGACGTGGTCTGACTTATAGCTTGGGTTATTGTACAAAGTAGAATGGGTAAGAAAAGACCTTTTTTTAGATGTGTAAAGCTGCCAGGGACATACCCAGACCTGCAGCTGTAAAATACAGGGAAAAAAAAAAAAAGGTGGTTTGTAATATCACAAAATGTGAAAAGGTTTCAGAGGTAGCAAAACGTTTTGCAAGGCCGAGCAATACATTTTATAGCTGAGAAAGCAGAATTGTTTTCTTCACTTTCTTGGCAAATAAAAGTCTTTAAGTCTGTAAATCTTTGTTCTCTTTGGTTTCAGCTGTGTGAATGCGCCCCGCTCTGTCGGTAAAAGCTGATCGCGCCGACTGTAACTCCGGCTGTTATTTGCGGTACGGCGGGGTTTCTGGTACTTTTACTTCAGGCTCGGCTCCCATCTTCCTCGTCCTGTGCAGCACGTCGACAGAGACAAAGAGGAACAAGAATGACAGTGTTGTAACTCAGACACGTAACAAGATGGTAATGGCCGTCCTGGAACTCGGGACCGTCTACATGCTTCAATTTAATCTCCTTCGTCGACAGGTAGATTCTGCTCTGCTGCATCCAGATTAGCGCTGACCTCAAATCACCTCTTCGAAGGGAAATCTTGCTCACTAAAAGCATATTTGTCTCGAGTGAATTTGCATTTGGGTTGCACTTTCAACACTTTAATAAAATCTAATCAGTGTGATTCTGCACATTGTCAGCGTTTGTTAATAATGATTAAGTTTGATATCACAGTGAACAACTTTATGCTTTCAGTACTGCATGTCGTGGTGATTTCTTTTGTCTGGAAAAGTTGTGATGAGTTAGAAAAATGTGTATTTTATTGTAGTGTTAAAGATAAACGATACCTTGGTGGTGTAATATTTTTATGGTTATTTCTTCCCTTCAGCATCTTTGTACTTTGGCATCTTTGGTCATTTCAGTTTTACACGCAGGAAATCAAAATGGCTGCCATGTTGTAGTGCAAATCTACCACGAGGACACTTTGCGCCAACAAGTTATTCTTTATGTAATATACTCATAGTGTAATGTAAGGAAATGTGATTTTGTGACTCTAGTAAGTGGTATCTACCAGTAGGACGTTACTCAGAGTTACTTAGATTTGGACTTTGGTCTTAATCTGTCAGATAGTCCATGAAAGTTTAATGATCCAAAGAAGTATGGATCTTGACAGATCTTCACACTATTTTATTTTTTTTTTAAGACAACAGAATCACACCAACAAAACTCCGTGTGAACTTTTCATTTTTAACAAAGAACAGTTGCAGCATGATTGGCCCAGAATATACAGTATGTATATATTTATGCTTTTATTTTTTCTGCCAACCATTTGGATTTAACCTTGTTAAACCAATGAAGTCTCCCATTTGATCATTATTTTTTGTATAATTATCTGTCTTCTAGTCAATAAACCAACGCAGCAAAGATATTTTTTTATTTTAAATATGATGTCAACCAGTTGACATAGTGACAGACAAACTAATATAAAAGCCAAACAAAGCAGCATTTTTAACTCTTTCAACTCTTTATACATCTGTGACATTAAAATAATGTTGCTATATTGTCATTTATCCATCAATAAAGAAATAGTGGAGAAAGACATTTTAGGAAAAGTTGTGAAATTTGAAACACAAGGGTTTAGTTTTACAGAGAGGCAAAAACTGTCACTTCTAGGGTTACCCGCCATTTTACCTGAAGTAATAAAATTATCCGAATTTTTTGTGCCTTGGAGAAATGAAGGACGTCACTGCCTCGCCATCAGACTTTGCTATGCGACACTTTTATTTGCCTGTCTATCGTTGAAACTGAACAATCCTTTAGTGACTAAATGCAGTCAGATTGATTTCTGCTGCTGTACAAAGACAAAAGCACAAGAATAAAAAGTCTTTGTCTTCCGAGACAAAAAGTTAAAAAATCATTTACAGTTTCAGAAACTGCATTAAGACTCTGTATGAAGTTCATGTATTTTTTATTAATTTTTTATGAAGGTAGTGTTTTTTTCTCTGTTGTGCTCATTGTGCTTTTCATATATTTCACTTTGAAATACTTTTAATTTACTTAGAATTTCATGTGTACAATTGCTTTAAAATTAGTGACATTGCCCTTCACTGAATAAAACAGATCTTAAAGTATTTTGATATTTCAAGTGCACTAAGATATTTGTTCTAGAAACTGGACAATGCTAACTTGCAAATGACTTTTCAGTAAGATACAGGAGTTTGTTTTGTTTCAATAATCCTTAATATAATTATTTTTTTAAAAAATACTAGTTCCAAAGGCAGATTATTTCACTTATAATAGAAAATGTCTTGTACTTTCAATAATCTTCCAGTGGAAGTAGTATTTTCTATTAATAATAAGGAATTGTTGACTTAAAACAAGCTTTTATATCTTGCTTAAAAGTTACTTATAAGTTATTTTTACCTCATTCCAAGTGTACAAAGATGTTTCTACTAGAAAGTAGACTAAAAATACTTAGTGCAATTGTATTTATTGCAGTGTTTAACTGAGAACTAGTTGCGAGTCAGACACCACTTTTCAGCAAGCAAAACTAAATATTAAAAGTGACAAAAACAAAAGTATCCAACCCCAGCGCTTAAATGGTTTGCAGGACAGTCCGACTGGGAAATGCAAGTCGCCTCGACTCGGTCAGAACGTTTCGAGACAGAAAACGAGCTGAATCTGAATCAGCTTCTTCAGTGTTACAACAGTGCTGCATCGCTTTTGCTCACTGAGGCGGATTTCAAAAAAATAAAACACAATAAAAAAAACGGTAGAAAATCTACCTGCAGCACCAAAACATGAACTCACAGACACATGCTGAGTTTTGTTCACAGGGTGTTGGGGAGGACAAATTGAATATCTTGTATGTGAGGCACCTTCAGGCAAAATATGTTCCGACTACTACGCTCATGATTTTCTTTCTCTTTTTCTTTTGTTGCCTACACAACAACCCCACCACCCCGCCTGGCCAATGAGCCATATTGGCATATATATATGTTCCGACTACTACGCTCACTGTATATTAGAATAAACAAAAGTTTGGTTATGTTGAATGAGTATGTTAAGGATGAGAGAAGGGAGAACGGGGCAGCAGTTCTCCCTTCGCAGGACTGCTGCCCCGTCCTGCGAAGGGACGGGGCAGGACGTCCCTTCGCAGAATTGCCTTTGGGGGCAATTTATGTGCTGCCAGAACAGCACATAAATTGCCCCCAAAGGCACTTTTCAATTTTACCCTTATGACAGGAGCATATTTCCCCTGTGTTGTGCTCATCATCTCTATCTCTATCACACACACAAACATTTCAAGCCCCCCCCTCCCATCCTGCATCTCCTCCCAGCACTTCCCTCCGTATCCTCGCGTGTTCTCCGCTTCCTTACCTACTCCAACATCTTTGTATATTAACACTTGGCCACTTCTCAACAAAAAGACTGCCGCATCCGTGCATTTCCCCCTTGAAAGATACAAACGGCGCCGCGTGAATCCTTATTTTTCCGTCGCTTATTTTACACTTCGAGCCCTCTGTGTGTGCAAAGCTAATGAGCTGCAGCCAGACAGTTTTTTTCTTCTTCTTCTTCTTCTTCTTCTTCTTCTTCTTCTTATATGGGTTGTCTTCTCAGGGTTGTCCTGCGAATTTGCCATCTTTCTCATCATCCTTGATTTTCTCTGGGTCATGGAGATTTAGTTACGGCACTCGCAGCTGGAGAAGAGCATGTGGGGGGTGTGTGTGTAAGTGTATTTGTGTGTGTCCAAAGCAGAGAAGGAGAAGGAAAAAAGAAAAAAAAAAAAACTGGGGAAATGAAAATAGATAATTCTTGGCAAAAAGCTGAGAGAAGCAACTCCGACTATCTGCCAGGTTCTCAGCATGTGTGTCTTTGTCTGGCGCCGAAGGAAGAGTGCCCAGCACAATGCCCTGCCAATCACTTATTCACACATTTCACTATTGTCTGTCTCGTTCTCCATTATGGGCAAACAGTGTGCCAGTGGTTAATAATGTCTTTGAAGTTGACTGTAGGGGCACGTATGGGAGTGACACCAAAGTTAATGAAAACTTCCCCCATTATTCCACGACAATCCCGCGTGTGCGGTTTTCCCGCTCATCCTCCCAAATGGGTCGACATATCTACCTCTCGCCACGCTGTGGCTCGGCTCATTGTATCTGCAGTCAAACAAAGCCAGTATTCAGGCTCACAAAGGATACAGCCGTGCAGCTTTAGCCACATTTCCATAATGGATAATACCACAACCAGGTTGTCAAAAAAGATTGCCCTCTGTTCGCTGTCGGTAAACGTACTTTACATAGGAAGGTAATAATTTGTGTCACCTGGTGTCAGATATTTGGCTATTGTAGAGGAAGTGTGTGTTCACACTAGTCACTGTTTAGTGCACTTTCATCACACTCTGGTTTTTTTGCCTAGAAAGTCCGGTTCGTTTCAGGGGATGTAAATACGCAGTCGAACTCTGGTTCAAATCAAAATGGCAAACTCTAGAGACCTTTGTCTCGGTTCGGTTGAAGAGAACTCTGGCGCGGTTCTGATGTATATGTGAACGCCAGGTGGACTCCAGACTGATTCCAAAAGCAGGAAGCAGATTTGGAGCGGGGCATTCTGGGTAAATACAACCAAAACAAACTTGTAGGTCTAGAGTTAGCTGGAGAAGTGGCTTGTGGTCTTTTGTCAAAGACAAAAGAAAAATCCTAGACCTGCTAAAATCTAACGCCACTCTATTTTTGTTTACATTGCATGAAGAAAGATACGTTCAGTGTCTTCTGCAGAGGTTTTTCTGTTGTTACTGTCTGCCATTCTTGTTGCAGCGCCACCGCAGGTGGAGGGGTGAACGGCTTGCTCAAGGGGTTTGGTTTGTTTGACACAGTGTGCCAGTGTTGCAGTTTTGGTCCCCGGTTAGTTTGAGTCGACCAGACTTACTAAACCATATGAGCTAAGGTTTAAATATAATATTTTAGTTTATGTGTAGATATTTCAGACATTAAACCAGATACATTACGACCTGAGCACTATGTCAGCTGCTTGTTTTGACGTAACGAGCTAATAGGGTTGCTACCACGTCTGCTATTTGACCCCCTTTAAAAACGAAAAACAAAAGTATTTTTGTCACTTCCTACAAGCTTTGGTATTTCTTGAGGGACTAGTGAAAGACCTGTGTTCGGCAAAATTCAATTATAGGTCAAATACAAATTCACCTTGCTTTAAAAAAAAAAAAACTATAAAAGCGAAGCTGTGGATTTTAGAGGAAGGTCTTGGAGAACTTTTCTTTTTTTTTTTCCAATGAATTGCCAAAAGGATTATAGATTGGTGACTAAAATGAAGCGACTCCAGCTACAACCTGCTAGAGAAACAGTTTTGTCCTCACCTCTCAATCATGCATGGCTTACGCAACCCTCGCTTGATTAAAAACATTAGCAATCACCTGCGGGGTGTGTTACCTGACGTGACTGCCACTGACTTTACTGCATACTTGGGCACACCGGATAGAATTCTAATTAATCACCGAAGTGCATGAACAGCAACTTTGTGGGTCTTGTGCATCAGGGTATATGAGTCAATGAGTTGCTAAACCACAAGACTGCAACGCGTGGCTCTTTGGACGTTCCACAATTGCACTTCATAACTTTGTATGAATTGTTTTAAAAAGGCAAGTAATGTTTTTAAATATGGATGTAATGACGAGGTTTAGGACGGGTTCTTTTCTCCATTTTTGCAGCAAATGATAAGTCTTTTGCTTCACTGTGGAGGAACGTTGGCCCACTCTTCCTTGCAGAAATGTTTTATTTCACCCATGTTGGAGGATTTTTCAGTTGCTCAGATCTTTGGCTTGTCTGTGTGGTTCAGATCATTGTTCTGCATCATAACTCAAGTGTGCTTGAGGTCATAAGGTCGCAAATTGATGGGCGGCCATTCTCCTTAGTGTGGAATTGAGGTTTTTTTCACATACAGCAGGTCTTCCGGTACCTTAAGCAGCAAGGGAGTCGAGTTTGACTTTACATATGATATAACTTCTAAAACCTTCCACCTTTTCTATCCAATACTTTCTAAAAAGAGCTTGGGACACTTTTCAGGAAATATGAGATGAGTCTTTGTATTGCTTGTGGCCAGCAGAGGTTTTTGACTTGGATGTAAATTTTCCCCAATCTCTTGGCTCATGTTGAATTTTGAACTCTGATCCTGACTGATATAAAGCAGGCTAATGGTGTCATAGACGTTGTTCTGGTGTTGTAACCCTTTCTAGACTGTCAGAAACGTATTCTCCCATCAGTTCTTTCTGTGGAAAAGCACACGATGTGTTGCTTTGCTTTAAGAGATTTCTACAGGTCTGGCAGTAAAATGTAGCACAGCGTTACAAAGAATCAGGTTAATCACAGTTCATTTGTAATTTAAAAAATAAGGGCCTTTTTTTTTTTACTCCTTGGTTTGGATAGCTGTTTTTCACACAATTTGTTTAATCGTGTAAGACGTTGTAATTCACCGTTTCGTTGAATTTAATAACTACTGCATTTAGAATATATCACAAAAATGTCTGTACTGTAAAAAGCCAAGTATTGAGATATTTGCAAAAAGGTATCGATAAATCACAATGAGCAGAGAGAAAAAAACCTTGAAAAAAAGCTAAGTAAACAGCTTTCCTGTACAGCCTGTGACAGTTTCTTTTGCAGTTTTGGAAGTTAAACCTCAGTTGCATTGTTGGTTTTTGGTGACAATTTTACAACTCCATAATTTGGCGTTTTTACTTTAATGTCATAATGAAGCAAAAAAAAGAAAAACAAGAACAACAACTTCCAATCAAATACGACTGAACAATAGAACATAGAACATTGGCTGATACACATATTCAGCCAATGGGGAGTGAAAGAGAGAGACTTGGTCACCTGCTTTGTTTTACAGTGTAACTTCCACCGCCATTCAAAGAATCATGTTTAGATTCATTTTATCACGTTTATGGAAACGCATAGAAGTTGAAAAAAAAAATTATACTCTGATAGAAATTTGTCTCTATGATTTTTGAGCCATATATGCTGTAGACCAATGTAGCTATTAAATAGTATAGTTTTTCAGGAGTCGGAGCTTAATAAGCAGTTTTGTTCAGTTGATTCTCTAATAGTTTGCTTGTGGACCAGCTTCTGGCTGACACATGTAAATTATCTGTCCACTAAACGCCGGTGTAATTATCTCTAATGATGTCCATTCCCTGCAAACAGTAAATTCTCGCTGCTTCAGTTTTCTCACCAGAGAAACATTTTTTGGGCATCATTATTATTATTCCTTTTCTGTTTAATCAGATCGGATTAAACAAAGACAAGGCAATAATTTTTTTCCCGATAATATGTCCATTTATTCTTGATTGTATATTAACCATAGATTTACTTTACCAAATAGTTTTATGTCCAGGTCTGTATACTTCTATTCCAATAAAACTGGATTTCTTTAATAATCTAATTAAATGCTCTGTAAGTATCTGTTCCTGTTTTCATGCATATCAGCTGTGAACTTTTCAATTGTACTTGCTTCCAGACAGACAACAACTGAGTTTAAAATAAAATAAAAAGTAAAAAATAAACCATCACCAACCATTAGTTGCTCTTTTTCAGATATTTAGCTTACAGTATTCCCCTTGACGTGGTGCCGCTTCTGACCCAGTATCCATCGAGAAGCAGCCAGACTCAGCTGTTAGCAAAGTGGGTCAGAGCAGCTGGCGTGATCGCATGAATATTTAAACCCAAACGGCTCCAGACCCAAAAACCTCAGTGACGACCCTGTCGACGCTGAGCGGAGTTAAACGACGACAGGACGTTTAACAGCTCCGACTGAGCCACTTCTGAGCATTTCCATCGACGGTGGGAAAGAGAGGAGTGGACCTTTGGCTGGAGAGTGACTGAAATGTGGGATGAATAAAAGTGACATGAAGCAAAAAAACGGGGAAAGTATTGCTACGTAGGATTAGTTTGAATAATGAGTGCACTGAGAATATTTACCGCCTGCTTCTTGAAATAACAAGAAGAAAAAAGTAATAAAAGAGCCACCTTAAAAGCCTGTGTGTACACAATATAACATACCTTTCATTGCCTATTTAGAAACATATAAGTGAAAGCACCAATTAGACCAGCAAATGCCAAGAAATATTAAATGGAAAGTCACTTCATAATCTTCCAGATGGGAAGTCAGAGTGACAGGATGGATTGACAGGTTTTTTAAAAAAAAAAAAAAAATCAAATTAAAAACCAAAGAGGAAAAGCTGAGTAGGGAGGGGAATGACTGGAGGATGGATAGAAGTAGGTCAGGAGGAGAGATTGAAAGGATGAAAGACGAACAGAGATAGAGAGGGCATCCAGGAAAGCGACAGCCAACATTAAAATGTGTGTTTTATACCATATTATGCATATTTCTCGCTCTGTGCGAGAGCCCTGAGTATTTGGGCATGGCTCGTACGATGGCATGACTGACAGCTCCGAGCCGGCGGGGTGTTCCCAAAACCAAAGGCCTCATAATAAACACAACGCGGTTACATTTATTCCTCCAGGCAGAGCAGCGCCGCTCACGTTGCTGTCTGTTCAGAATTAGGGACACACACTGTCACAAGTGACTGCAGACAATCTGTCACAACATGCTATTTGATATAGTCCCTCAGAATGAAAGCTCAAGTCGCCGCCAAAGCATTAGATGCATGCTGTTGCTTTGTAATAATAGCAATGTGTTTTGCTGTTGTTGTTGCTCTTAAATCACCCCACTCACAGTAATTCTTGTTTTTGTTTGAAAATGTTGGTGCTTGGATGGGAACTTTTGAGTCTTAATAACTGAGACTTTGACTTAAACTTTGAATCTCTAATTTTAGCCTTTTTTCATCTGACTTCTTGAAGAAAAAAAGTGCAAGAGCAGCATTATTTTATGACAATTTATTAATACATGGTAGAAATCGGTTTAAGCTTCGAGTAGCCAATATGAATATTAGCTGTTCCCATGTTCTAATTGTCTTGAAACGCTAAAATACATTTAGTGGTCATGAATTATGAAGAGCAGTGGTGATGTCACACCATGCGAGTGTAAAACACAGTTTTACAGTTTTTAAAACGAGGACATTATAAGCAAGGAGCTTTATTAATCCTCATAAAACTGAAATGATCTGACTTTGAATCTTCTTCCTTCAGTGCCAGTTTCCACACTGAAGAGTGTTGACTACACTGTTTTCATTCCAGTGGAAGACTTTGCCGAGTTTCTGATGGCTCTGTCTGCAGTGAAAATCTGACGATTTCAGTCGCCTGCTGATTCCTTGATCCAATCATTTTGGTTTTAAAATAAAAATTTTATTCCCATATTAAATATTTATTTAATATGCACGGTGTAGTACTTTGTGTAGATTTCAATATGTGTGTTTTCATATTGAGAAGAAATTCTATTTTTTCATTTAGTCTCTATTGATTCCAGACTAGTTGTCATCCTTTGTTATAAGTGTCATGTTTAGGCTTCTGTCTCTTTAAGACCAAGTTTTTGAAAGTGCTGCTGTGCCAAAATTGGCTTACAATTGTAAGGTAATCATATATACCACCTTCCTAAAATAATGGTCCAAGTCATTTTTTGCCAAATGTAAAATAGTTGCTAAGTTATTGTCCAAATTTGGTTAAATTATGCTTTATAATAATTGTTTATTCAGATACGATGATAACGTTAAAGCCAACTTAACTGTGGTCCAATCACAGGGTGGCAAACTAATCAGATTTGCAAATATTGTATCCAGTAAAGAGGCTATGTTCTATCTAAATGAAAACAATGTAATTCTCTGCATTATATAGAATTTGCAGTACTTTTGATAATAGAGATTATACAAAAAAACATAAAGTCCTACACCATCTGATGTTTCAATTAAATATTGAAAACTTAGATGTTTGAGAAGAAATAAATTGAAGAACATCCACAAACAAAGTATTTAATGGAGATGGTGAGAGGTTTTTAGAAAGCCATAACTCTGCAGCTCATACATGGTACAGTGCCACAGAATATAATAAAAATATCCTTTATTGTCCCTCAGTGGGGAAATTCAGAATGTAGAAAGATAGACAGGTTGAGTAAAATTCCATTTTGTTTCTACTAATACCCAACAACAACAAAAAAAGGTTCTGTTTTGCAAAATTGCTCGCAATCACCTAATGAAAGGTAGCCCGGTCCGCCCAGGTGCTACGGCTGTCTGAAATCGGTTCACGGTGGAAATCTGACTTTGAGAGGGGCCGTCGTCACGGCTACACCGATGTCACAGCTCGATGTGAGTGAGCTTTCTCACTGGCAGCTTTCATTCACCCAATCAAGGCAAACAGGCCACGCTCTATTTAATGATTATCCCAGCATCTGTCCTCCATCTCATGTCTGTGTGAGGCCAGCAAACACCGGAGCAGGAGCCCAGCGAATATGATCCAGCTTAAGCAGCTTGATTCTGGCTCTCGGCACGTAATTTCATCTCGATCTGATCACATTTAGAAATGACGGCGAATGCTTTTGGGCCCCGTGAACCGATTGTGTGACTGTGATTTATTACATAGTCAGTGCAGGGGTGGTTAATAGAGGATGTGATTACAACGGTACCGTTTAATGCAAGCTTAATAAAGAGCATGATTACAACACTTAGGATGTAATCTTGGTTGTTATCCATGAGCAAGAGATAGCAATCCAAAGATGTTCTTTATCCAGTTTTTACTGTTTTGTTTTTTTTACTTATAGCAGTCAGGCTTTGTGGATGATGGGATTTTCTTTGAGGCACATTCATTCCATTTACTGCATATTTGTTGAGAAGATTGCCTTCTCTGTTAAGAATGACACATCAACTGGCTGTGTT
The DNA here is from genome assembly GCA_903066815.1 of Brachyrhaphis roseni. Classification (NCBI taxonomy): domain Eukaryota; kingdom Metazoa; phylum Chordata; class Actinopteri; order Cyprinodontiformes; family Poeciliidae; genus Brachyrhaphis; species Brachyrhaphis roseni. The sequence continues at coordinate 64,221 of CAEFZY010050808.1, forward strand.
TTTTTCTTCTCCTCTGGTCAACTGAAAAATGTGACTCATATTACTGGGGGAATAACAAAACAAACAACTTTTCAAATTAATTGTTAATTATTCAATTTCAGATATTTCAGCTCCTCCACCAAGCAACAGAGTGAAAAATCCGGTCACACTTTACACAATACGCCTCTGTTTTTCCTTATTACTCAAAGTGTTAATTGTAACTCGGCCGTATGTCAAGCTTCTGTTCCTTCCATTGCTGCAGATGCATGGGTATGAATCAAGAGGTCTGAGTTAGTGGTGGGCATTTATCGTATCGTTATACATTTCTTACCACGATAAATGTTTGATTCATCGTTGTCCGGATAAATCCCAATTAATGGTGTTTAAAAACCCCTATTGTTGTCGCTATTATTGTTACAGTTTATATCCACTGTTTGTTCAATAAAGGTGCATCTATAAATAGCAATACATTCGATGAAATGTAGTAACTCTGTGCATGTTGGGGGTATAAATCACACTCCTTGATGTGATTGTCCTAAAGAAGCATATAACAAGAGCAGTATTTGTGCTTGTGCCATCTACGCAGTTTTCTTTACTATCTAACATTTCGGTACATTACTGCCACCTTGTGGTTGCCGTGTTATAATAACGCAGCGACGATCAAAGTTTTTGTCATGTGGCCCAAAATCAGCAAGTTAAATGTGTTGTCTGGCACTATTTCCGATGTAACCAAAGCAACAAGCAGAAATGCATAATTTTCAAAACAGTTTTTTTAAGAAAGGAATTGACTTCTCTGTTAAATAATACGCAGAGAGGAAACAAGTTTGTGTTTCTTTCTCTCTGCATTTTGGACGCAAGTTGATCAATAAACACATCTTTGCTGCAAATCACAACAACGCCTGGAAATTCCCTGAAGGGCGGGATGGAGTAGACAGGCAACAAGGACGGCCATGATGCGAATCTAATGAGAAATAGCAGAAAGGGGGCATGGGTGCTAAATAGGGAAGTAACGCCACAGCAGAAGAAAGGCACCAAGAGAGTTTAAAAGAGGTTATTTTCTTGATTTTTCAGCGCAGTGGTCTTTGAGATGAATGTGAAGGATAAAGCTGTTGGTAATTACCTATTACTGTCTGATGGATGAATGTTTACCCCGGCATCGTCTGTTCCGAGTTGAATAAAACATGAAGTGCCGCTTATGTGACAAAACATGTTGATTTGAAACAAAGCATTATTCTTCTATCTTTGGCTGTTGTGCTGACTCTATGAAAGAGAGAATTATTTCTGCGCTCTCTTGTAACAAATGCAATTGTAATTCGTATACATGCAACAAATATATATATATATTTTTTTTTAAATGAAAGGCTTCCATCTCTACGATGACATACTTCCATAGATCAGCTGCTTTTTAGGATTCATTAGAGTTGGTAAGGTGTTGTGGTCGTCAGGGTTTTTGTCCTGTGTCTGAGCAAAAGAAAAAAAAAAAAGAATCCACACGAAACTATTTGTTTTTAGATCAAGGGTTTGTCACCGTGGAAACGACAGAAAAATAGAAAACCCTCGGCGTCTTTCTAATCCAAGGCTGTTTGACTCGTCAGGCAGAAACGATCAAAACACAAACCTATTAATGGGAGTAAATAAGCCAGACACTTAATGTTGCTAGTTAAAAATATCACCTATTACTGTTGTGGAAGCCTGGCTGAAAGAGAAGCTGTTCATATGACAATGACCTGCAGGTTGCACCATGGAGTAAGGAAGAACACACGTAGATTCTATGCAAGGCTGATCAGCTCTTTGATTTTTTTTTTCTTTCTTTTTCTTGTGATAAGTACTAATATCAACATGTTGAAAGGAGTTAGATAGTAGAGCACACCTTCAGGGGTCAAATGGAGTCCATGCCTCAATGGTTCAGGGCAATTCTAGAAGCAAAATGGGACCAATCATCTATTAGGCGTCTGATTATAATGTCATTGAAGTATAGCGGAAAATAGGTTTGTGTTTTTGCAGTGTAGTTACTACTCCCGCTTCACATTTTGCACCAATAACAGAGTAGCTCTCAGAGTCCACACAAGAAAAGGTTCTGCTAGGATTCTATGTTAGGACCTAGCTTCAGAATCTAGACTGAACAAGAACGTGTCAGCTTTTTGGCCTTGGGATTGTCTACTTGCTAGCACAGCTACAAACCCAATGCAATTTTAAGGCCTTATTTGTATTTTTCCTTCTGCTTTCAGGTGAGACCGGTGCAGCCCTGTCACGCCCACAGCGACCCCTTTCGGCCCGGACGGCCCACCACGCCCCGGCGCCTATGAAAGGGTACCATGTCAGCCGTAGCATGTCTCAGCATTCCTCTGGTGGTGGCGGAGGAGGCCCCTGCCACTGTACGCCGGACGACTGTGACGGCCCAGGCAGAGACTACTACCATGGCCGTAGCGACGGGCACTACTACTCGGGTGGTCCAACCGAGGCTCTGGCACTGGAGAGGCATCACTCCCACTCTCATTCGCATGCACACTCGCACTCCCATAGCCACTCTGGCACCTTCCCCCGCTCTCACCCCAGCCAGCACCCGCCTCTCCAGTCGCTCGACTCCTGCGAGGAGTGCCTGTCATCGGGCCATGGGGGAAAGATGCATCGGATTCCTCCAAACCTAATGGACCAGTTTGAGAAGCAGGTTCCCTTCCATCCAGACGGCTTCCACACCCTACAGTACCAACGCACGGCGAGCGGAGGGGCCGAGCACCGCAGCGAGAGCCCCTCTCGTATTCGCCACTTGGTCAACTCCGTCCAGCGGCTCTTCGCCAAGTCTCATTCCCTTGAAGCACCCACCAAAAGAGAGTACAATGGCACGAGGGGTGGCGGGGAGTACCGAGGCGAGAGAGGAGGGGGCCACAGAAGCGGAGGGGAGGAGGTTCACTACTCAGGCCACCAATCTCGCTCGACCAGGAGAAGCAAGTCGCGAGAGCGCAGCAAAAGCGGCGACTCTCGGCACGAGTCGGGGCGACGTCACCGCAGCCGGACAGCCGGCTGGTGGAGCTCCGACGACAACCTGGACAGCGACAGCAGTTTCTTGGTCAGCGGGGGCAGACGGGGTTATCCCACTGGACACGAGAGTCTGGATGCCGCCATTCAAGAGCTCACCATGAAGAAACCAAAGGAGCGCAGCGGAGGACCCGGATCCTCCGAGTGCATGGCTTGCACCACCATGGCTCTGACCGGTGGCGAGGGCGGCGGGCACCACGGCCACCAAGGTCACTCCCTGAAGCGGAGCACCTGGTCGGCCATGACAGTGAGTCAGGCCAGGGAGGTTTATCCTTCCACCAGGGGAGGAGGTTACGATAAAGCACTGGTGCCCTTGGAGAACAAGCTGAAGGAGAGATCATTCCACTACCTGCAGGTTTGTGTGTGCCAATATTTTCAACAGATTCATACAATACAACAGCAAAAGAAACGCATTGTTTCTTTAAATATGTGACGTTTTTTTTTTTTATGCAAAACTACCACACATATAAACAGGCTTAAAGTTTTCACAGGCATCCCTTCCAAAGGATCTGATGCAACTCGAGTTAGAAGTACTGTGAGTTTGAGTAGTTCACGTCAGAAAGTGAAGCAGTTTTCCAACACAGTTATAAATAACTCCTAAAAAGCTATATGCCATAGGGAGAGATTAGTCCACTCCCACCTTCTTTTTTTGTTTGTCACTCACTGCTTCTAATACACGCATGCAGACACAAAATTTCTCTACTGTATAGAATAAGTACCAATTGTTAGATTTCCCTGCTATACAGAAATAAAAACACATTTCAGGATTATTTAAATTATAAATATATGCCAAATGTTTGGATAGATTCGACTGATCATGACTGATCAGTAAACAAATTGAAGTGGTTTAAACCAAGGTTCGCATGTTTTAGGTTTTTTGTTGCTAAGACACTGACTGAAACTATCAAACGTCTGAATGCCTGAAGCGCTGAAGCAGCAGTAAACTCCATAAAAGCCAGTTTCAAAGTGAACTTAATTTCAGTCATGTTGTAAATGGTCAATGGACTAAATTTATGTAGCGCTTTTCTAGTCTTGTCGCCTGAATTTACACTACAGCCACATTCACAAACGTCCACACATTCATTTGGGGCTTAAATGCCTTGCCCAAGGGCGCATTGACGTGTGGCAGGAGAAACCTGGAATCCAACCTACAACCTTCTAAATGCAAGATGGCTATCAGCTATTTGAAAACCCTTAGTTTTCTACTGGCACTTCACACAGTCAATAAAGTGCATTAAAATTTGTGGTAGGAAGAGGAAATGTGTTTGGAAGACTATTTTTTTGAAAGTACTTCTTGCTATTCAGACTAATATTGTTTAATGTTGTTTGGTGTCTATAGATGTTTTCATTTCATGGTAACAGATAAGTGCTTTTGTAGTCAAATAAAAAGAGCAGACGCAAGGCGGGGTGACTTAATTCTGCTAAATGCTCTTCTTCAACACTGCCAACATCTACACAATCGTATGCAATGACGAGTGGTTTCATAGCAACCGTACACTTTCATATAAGGAGCAACCATGGCCTGTCGGTAAGAGTGTTGAACTCCATTGGTATTTCATCAGAGTGGCTTCTCCCTGCAGCTCCTACACTCACAATCCACATTCCTGATGTATGTTCAAACATTTAAAAAATTCAGATGCATTTAAATTCCTCAAGGATTTTTTTTTTTTTTTAAAGTAGAAAAAAAAATCAACTTTGAAGTATCAACTGTCGTAAGCATGCTTAAAAGTACCAACCCCCAAATGACTTCCTTGGTATTTCACCGCTAGAAATTATTGATCCACTCCCACATGTTATCAACCTTTCCTTCGAAACAATCGTATCTCCTACTTCTCGCCACTCTTGATACTTCCAAATGGAACAGAAACAGACGGATGCCCTTCCGCTTCTCCGGCGGACGCAGGCCTCCTAAATATTAAGTGTAATTGCTGCAGCGTAGCTGAAAAGGCAACCAGGTGAGCACAGAAAGAGAAGGAATTGCAAACACGCACACGCGCACACATCAACCTCCAGCTGCGCCGAGCTGGAGCTGCCGTGCAGGGCTGTGTTTCTACGGAAACAGCAGGTAGTCACAGGAGTCCCTGGTGTTTTTCCAACTCTCATCCTTTACAGACAGCTGAGGTTTGCCGATAGAAGGGAGAGCGAGGTCATGCGAGTTGCCGTTCTGAAAGGATAAACCTCACACAATTTGCCTCCGTTCTTGAGACTGCCGTCGCCTTCGCACCTCAGGTCACAGAGAGAACTTCCCTTGCTGCAGGTTTTCTCATCTCTGGGTGTCTTGGCAGTGTTGGGGAGGGAGGGGGGGAATAAGGAGGCAGTGCATTGGCTGAATTCTGTGTTGTGTTCAGATGTTGTTGAACTCCACACATTTATGGAACCGGTAACGCCTAGAACTGCAAAGATCTGGTTTTGGACAAGACGGTTGTTTTCATTTTGTATAAGGTGTAATTCCTGTATTATTTGAATTATAAAGAATGTTTACAAGTAGTTGGTTTCTTGTCTCAAGCAGGTAAAAATCAACCAGTTATCTGTAATCTGATTTATAAGATTGATGTCCATTCAAGGCTACATAGCAACAAGCATACTTTACATGTGAAAGCAGCACAAGTGGCTTTAAAAATGGGAAATATGTCTCTTTACCCCAAGGTACATCTGTGTGAGCGATATTTGACAAAAAAGATATTTGACATGGTAATTCAGACCTTCATAAAAATATATTTAAGATCCAGTCATTCTGTCATTTTTTTCCTCAAACGCTTAGTTTTTGAGACATCAACCAAATATCCTAAGTACAACACACTCCACATTCACTGCAAATCCTGAAGTGCATAAAAAAAATTTTTTAATTTAGCCTATGCTTCAACTGCATCTCAAACTGAAAACATAACTGCAGTTTTTGAATAGTTTCTAACAACTTTGAAGAATTATTCTTCTGTTTCATCGTCACAAAAACGAGTTTGAGCCTTAACTTACTCGTTTGACCCAGATACAACTTTAAAAAACATCTTATTAGTCTGAACATCTTCAGTCGTTTTGTGACTTGTGAAGAACACATAAGATTTACTTGAGTTGGATGTCCACTCGTCTTTCCCATTTTGAAGGAGTTGCTAAGTAAAACTGACCTGTGTCACTTTATATTTATACTCCACTGAAGAAAGAAGAGATGGATTACTAACTAAACCTGTCTATTTTGTTTCATAAGGATTGTTAGAGGAGATTTTGTAAACAACCAATTATTTCGTATCATGGAAATTTGTCCCACACTGAATAAATGCGCTCAAATTGGATTTTTCAAAATTGTTGTTTTTTAAAAAAAAATTATATAACTGCAATAAAAGATTAAACTACTTTAAGACTCAGAACATATTTACCAGGAGGGAAACAAATGCAGATAGCTCCCATCCAACATAAGGCGTCTCTCAAAGGCGCAGATATAGATAATGACAATCATCAAGTCGTCAGACACCTACTGTATTCTCTTGCTAATGTGCCTCTAATGTTGCTTAATTTGCATGCAAAGCAGGAACTGATGCAGTAGATGAATTAGTACACACCTTCTCATTTCCTGTCAGCGGACTATTAGCTACCTGCCAGCTTCGTGCCAGCTCGTCATTGCTCTTAATTTTGTCTCCTCTGCTGCACCGTAGACATGTGTGCCTGTGCGTGTTTTCCAGCCTTTTTGCTGTATGTGCCTTTGTTGCGTAGTTCCCAGGAAAAACTGATTACATATTCACAGAAGCAAAAGAGTAGTTACCTCTAGGCTTGTGTTGAGGTGTAAATAACTGAGAATGAACGCCAAATGTTTGTGATTTATGAAAGCAATCTTCTGTTTCTATGGATATGCTCTTAGATGTGAACAAGAGTTTATGTTGCTGTAGTTTGCCAATCCTAATCTGTGAATGCATTTTCTTCTCTGTGCATGTTATGTCAGTCTACACAAATACCAGGTTTCACCTTGGATTAGAAATTCACCGATCCACTTTTTTCACTTCCAATACCGATACTGATATCTGGGGTACAGTATCGGCCGATACCGATCCGATACTTAGAAAAATAGAGCTGAATTCACTGAAAACGTTTCTTTTTTTAAAGAAAAGACATAAATGTACTGAATTACAAATTTATTTGATAACTGCACCAGTACAGCACACTTGGATACACCGATAGCTTCACATGCTTGGCCAAAAAAAAAACAAAAAACACAACTTTAATTTGTTCAGTCGGTGCCATTAGAAGTATAGCAACTAATGTAAAATAATAATAAGAAACTGATACTGACAGAAACAAGGCACATTGTCACCAATCAGAATTTTGTTCAGTATCAGGACCGATACCAATATTAATACTGTATCGGTGCATCTCAACCTTGGATCATGGGTCGAGTGTCCAGCCGGAAAAACTGAACAAGACAAAGAGAATCTTGGCAAGTTTTACATTACAGCCGTCTAAGATAGATAGACGTGTGTAAGGTTTCTCACCCGCAACGCAAATGCCAATCAAAATGTGTGGCAGTCGAGCCCGACATGCTTTGTTCCCTGTCCCTCTTCCCCATCGTCGGCCTGCGAGCGATAGATAAGAAATGATTAAAAAAATGAGAATATGGAGCGAGAATGAAGTGAAGTCGGACGAGGTGAGAGAGAGGGCGGAAAAGACAGACCTGGAGAGGGAGCAAGAGGGACGCAGAGATAGCAAAGCTCAGGGATAGGAAATAGATAAAGGAGGTTATGGTAGCCAAGGGGCTGAGATAAAGGAAGGAAGGGAGGTTGTGGAAATAAGAGAGATAGTGGAGCGGGGTGGCCACGGGGATCTGGAGATTAGGCTGAATCATGTTTTAAGTGATGACCTTAAAAACACACACTCAGCTGGTTGCCAAACCCTGGGGCCCTGACGATGAGTGTCTCAGCGCGTGTAGGTGTTTTTCATTTGGCCCCACATTTGTAGGGGACTGCAAACCTGACAGCATTTGCAAAAACTGGAGGGTTGAGAGGCCCCTTCTGTGTAAGGGGGCTGCAGCAGGCTTTCATCTTCCTAGAAAAATATGGGATCAGGTGTAAGAGACGGACTCACACAGACGTTGCCAAACTGAACGGTCCTTTTACAAAAAGGGAAACTTGGGTGATGCTAGATGCTGACATAAAAATGTATATAATAGAGTAAAAAATGTAATAAACTTACTATTTGCAATTTTTACCCTCTTGTTCTTAATAGTTTTAGATGTACGACAGCAAGTGTGGTCACTTAACAGAGATTTATGAGATTAAAAATGTAATTTGTTTAGCAACCATTAGTTTATTTTGACGTAAGGGGAAAATAATTTTATATTTTACAAACAGAAGAGGATTTGTTTGTTTGTTAGAGAGGACACACATGTCAAAGCCAGAGAACCACCCAAGATTTAAAAGTATGGAAAAATGAATAAATTGCAATCACACTTTCTTTTTTTTTGTTTGCTTTTTTTTTTTTTGGTAAGTGCTGAAATGATTTTCGTCCTGCCAGGATTTTAGATTTTATCCCAAACAGTCATTCATCAGCACATAGAAATAGAAGTAAACTGGTCTCAGAAAAGGGACACTTATAAATCCCGGTCTGGGTTTCCCGTTTGGTAGGTCTCAAGCTACAGCTCTCAGGTAGAATTATGCAATATAAAACATAATTTTGTATACCTAAATTTGAAGATTATTGTACCTCTGTGTATCACTGCTTTCTTCCTGGGAGACCAGTGTGGTATGCATTAATGTTAATTACTCAGGTAGTTGAGGTTTGTTCTTTGATATTTTTGCTTTTTTTTTTTTTTTTTTTTCTTTTGTTGTTTTTTTTTACATAAAAATTAATGTAGCTGTTATGAAACCAACACATATAAATGTGATATGAAACTTTTCCATTTCCTTGTTTGTTTGTTTTTTGTTTAAAAAAGAAGCAAACTACAGTTTTAACATTGCTGTTCATAATGTAAATAAAACATATTTATAGCTGATAAAATTCATACAGCTTAAAGAGGTTTCATTGTGAACATTTTTTCTGCATATCAGTTCTTCAACTGTCTACCTGTTTCCCATCTGACTTCCTGTTGTCACTCCATTGATAATTCTCTCCTGTTTTGTGTTTTGCTATCTCCTCATTCTGTTTGCCACCTCCTCCACACACTATTTCCTTGTCCTTTGTTATTGTTTTTTTACTTCCCTCTGCCTTCCTGCGTATTTGTTTATTTGCTCTCCATCTGTCGGCTTCTTGCTCACGCTTTTTTTTTTTTTTCCTGTTTCTTTGTGTCAGTGTTTCTCCAGCTGTCAGAGTTTCTCTCTCTCTGTAAGTTTCTTTGTGTGTTTCTCTCTTTCTTCTTGTGTCATCTACAGTGAGAGTTTGGAACGTACGCGTGTGCGTTGCGTGCACGTGCATGTCTTTTTTTTTTTTTTTTTTTGCTCTCATCACATGCACGAGCATGATGGAGCTCAGCCGGTTTGTTTCCTTTACAACCCGATGTGCGTGTGCTCATGTTTTAAGGACTGTGTTTCTGAGTCATCGCTGTCCTTCTGGTCGGAGTGCAAAATATTTTCCCGTGAGAGAAATATAATTCTGTCTTTTGGACTGTATTAACAGATATTGTGACAACACGTTCAATATCTCACGACTAATGAATTCATTTTATGAATGGTGTTTGGTTTTTTTTTTCCCCTCCTAACATCTCATTTTGCAGAGCTGATCTTACTGTTAACACGTTTAGTCTGTTTACTACAATAATAAATATACCATAAAACCTCTTTTAACACTCATCACACCTTTTTGGTTTTGCTCATCTAATCCAAGTTGTGCGTCTATCTGGTTATGTTGGTAGCGAGAGTGTGACTAACACTAGATGCGCTTCAGGTCCCTTCAGAGGACTGGGGGGGCGGCGGCTACGGCGGACCGGCCGACAGCGGCGGTGAGATCCCGTGCCGTCGGATGCGCAGCGGCAGCTACATCAAGGCCATGGGCGACGACGACAGCGCAGACTCTGAGACGAGCCCTAAAGCTTCGCCCAAATCCACCCTGATCGCCCAGAGGGACGCCTTCAGACGCTCCATAAGCATGGATCAAAGGTTAAATGCCACAAGAACTGCATATACTGCTGATAGAAAGCCCACAGCTCCCCCCCCCCCTCTCTCTGGGTTTAAAGGCGAGATGACACAAGCTGCAGTTCCTGCAACAAAAGAAAAAAAAAAAAAAAACCTGAAAGAGAGAGATACCCTGATGTGTCAGATGGTGAACATTTACAAAAAGATAGAATGTGACAATGGAAGGGAGGAGACTAGCCTGGGGAAAAGAAAAAACTAATTCTTCCTCAGTAAGATGGCATTTTCCATGTTTTAGCAAACCTTAAAACACTTTAATTGGCATAATTAAATCCTCAGCTCAAGCAGCCTCATACTTATGTCCTTGATTGTGCCAGACACATCCAGGCTTTCAATTGGCTTAAACGAGGCATGAACGAAAAAAAAAAAAAAGCTTTAAATTTTGCGCTGATTAAAATGATGATATCATAGCAACTCTTTTTGCTTAGAGAACTTTGTGTAACGGGTTTTACTGGCTGACCAGCAGGATCCAAGCTCCACATCACCAAAGGGTCAGCTGGTTTTACTGCTGTATGTATGTATGGAAAAGACGAGTGTTTTGCCATTAACTTATTCAGGAAACACTTGCTGCATTGTGGTTGGTTGTGCAGGAGGCGCCACTTCTACTTTTCAAAGATGTACTGTTACGTAATTGCACATCTGTTGCAGCCATTTTTGCATGCAGGTGTAAAAATTAAGTTGGGTTGCAGGGGTGGGGTGATCAGGAGCAGCTTATTTAGATTTAAAGCGACAGAACATCCTAAAAGAGTTCATTCTGAAAGAAGCTCGAAGTAGGCAGAACTGAGCAGACTAAAATCTTATGTAACAATGACTTTGTGCAAAAAGACATGTAATGAATATTTGTATGACCCATACACCTATCCTTACCTGCATAATAGGTCACCTTTAAAATACTGCAGCCTGTCATCTCAAACCAATCTGTCCGTTCTGCCTCCGATATCAAAACATTTCCATCCATACAGCTGCCACTTACTGAATACTTTTTCTTTTTTCTGTGCCTGATATTTGAAGGTGAGCGTGTGTACAGGTGAAATCACATTTTACCATTCAACCTTCTCCTGTTTCAGTAACGGGATGTCATAAACAATTCACAGTTTTAGTAGAATTTGCACCAATTACTTGATGTTTAGCATTTTGCGCCCTGCTTTGCCAAACCGGTGCATTTTCATAACACTCTGAATGACTGATGCTTCAGCACTCATAAAACATGACTCATAACATTTATGATGGCTGCGGCCAGCCGAGTTGTGATTCACGTTTGAAATGAACGCAGCCGGTGCTCATCAGCGCCGTGTTGGCTTAGGAGAAGATAAAACTTGCATTAGTCTGAGATTTGTGCTATTGAGGTCACTATAATGTTGTTTTCCTTCTGTTGCGTTTTAGGTACTCCTGTAAGCAGTGCACTGATTCCCACCCGAACAGCAGAGCGGCACCTAAAACCCACACTCGCTCTCGCAGCTACACACGCTCTCTGACCAGCGCACAGGTGACTGACTCCATCATCCCTGCCGTTTCAATTATTCTGGAATATTCTATCGTATACGGAATACCTTTGAACTTTTTCCGCATTTGCTCAGGTTGCAGCATCAAACTTAAATATCTTTAGGAGGTTTTTTTTCTGAATTGCCCTGTATTTGGCTCCATCTGCTATGAACAGTTTTCCTGTCCTTGCTGAGGAGAAGCATCATTACTTTTCCTCCAGACACGATGCTTTGCTTGAAGGCTGAAATGCTCAGTTTTGGTCTCGTCTCACCCGTTCTATTACGTTTCCTGTTTCCCTTCCATGGCTTGTGGCAAACTGCAGACAGGACTTTTCGGGGCTTCCTTTCTTTTCCACTCTCAAGACTTGTTGAGTGCTTGACTAATAATTATCCTTCTCAATAGAGGTTTTAAGTAACGTTCCTTAAGAGGCTCAAACAATTGTAATTATGCTGAAATGCAGGCAGGTTGTTTGTATTGGATTGTGTCAAAATGAATGGGTGGGATGCAAATGCAAACTGCAGATTTTTGATTTTTGTTCTTAAAAAAATCAACTGAACTCCATTTGTCAGTTCCAAGAACACCCAACCCTTTTTGTTCATTTCTCACACAATTATTATAATTTTTTTTACATAAGCTGGGAGACGCGTTGAAC
>CAEFZY010050810.1:0-17377 GCA_903066815.1 Brachyrhaphis roseni
ATATATTGTCTTGTACACTGACTTAGTGGCTCATGCATCATCTTGTTACATGCACGTCAGTGTGAGGTGTGGAGCACATGACATGAGTGTTGATTTGAATTCAACACTCACTTTACATGTGAAAATGAGCTTGTAGCAGCTAATGAACTGGTACAAATACACAAGTAGGCATCACTCAAGTTTCAACTTAGTAATATTAACAGCAATATATAAATAATATTGTTATTTATATTACAATATTATTTTGTAGCTGTACTACAAAAATGAAGGTGTTTGTTTCTGTGAGTGAATTAACTGGACCGAAATGCTGGTGTCGGTGAGAGTCACACTGTCCAGGTCACTAGACATTTTGCAGTCAACACATGGAAAAAGTAGCGCATTTACACTTGCATTCACGCCCACAGACAAGTTTTCACTTCACCCAGCTTTGCACCCACAGGGAACCCACACACTCATGGGTCGAAGGCCTTGCACAAGTAAAATTTTCATGGGTCTAAGTCCTCCAGAGACACATGGAGATGAGCAGTTTTATTGGGCCAAACTGTGTGTAACAGTGGTCAGGGATCAAGAGACTCTATCCCTGTCCCGAGCATGTGGATTATTTTAAAGACCGCTTTAGCTCTCTTGTCATTATCACAAGATCTTGAGAAAATATTGAATTTGTCTGGTGATATAAGTAAGTGTGAAATTGCATATTTTACTAATGTCTTGGCCAGCACATCTCAGGATTAAATTCATTACTCATCTAAGAAAAAGTTGGTGTTTCTTCCTGTTCTTACTGCATATAATACATTAATAAATCAGAATATTTGCACCCCAACACCACTACAGAATATCACATTCTGAATAACAATAGCAGAGAAAACAATTTCAGTGTTAAACATGCACAGCAAGTCATCCTCATTAAAGAAAATGAGACATCAGTGGTTTATATTCTAGAGCATGGAGAAATGCTTCATAGCTGCAAATATTGATTTTTTTTCCCTCTTTCTCCCTGTGGGGCTGGTCCATGTGGTTGAATACTTGCTTTGATTAACGATCATAGACAGAAGCCATTAATATTTCGTTCTAATATGTCAAATACTTAAATAAAACCTTTATTGTTTTCATTCATCATTTACAGTTTTCTGTTTGCTCTGTGTGGATTTTCTCACGTCTGTGTTTAACCAAATGAGAAAATCTGATATCTTAAAAACAAAATACAGAACAATCACACATTTTTTGTTTGGACCATAATTCACAGGGGAAAAGCTCATTTGCATTTTTCTCTTATGTTTATTTACTTGTAATCTAACATGAACTGTGTCATTCTACTTGAACTGAGAAACAGTATTTGACTGTATAAAATGTGTTTATTTTGATCTGATTCCTTTTTGTCTTGAATTTGTGAAAAATATTTAAAAAATAAAAACAGCTACTGTTATCCTCATTTGAATAATTTACATGTTATAGATTGGTTAATCTTTAAACCATTTTTGCATACATTTAATGTGTGCTTTTTTTAAACATTTTTTTTTAAACTATTTTTAAGATTTGTGCAAGACATAAAAATACAGTCAAGCCACTTTAAGCAGGACAGCAGCATGTTTGCCGCCTGTCCTTCCACGAAGCTTCTTCTGCATCTCACCTGTTTGTGATGCTGCTAAAGGCACGCTTACGAGATGAAGGATGTCGATGAAGAAATCGTGTCGACAGCATCTCTGCTCTACATTTAGCATCTCCTAACAAGAAGGCAGAGAGCTCTTGGGAAAGACAGGACTCGGATATGTTTATTTGTGGACCCAGTGAACCATGCATGTCCATGAGGACGTGTGGATAAGAAGGTTGGAGGAAGGGTTTATGACATACGCTTGCATGAATTTATGTCAGCTTGTGTGGGCGTGCGTGTGCCTGTGGGTATGTGTGTGTGTATGTGTCATTGTTGAGCAGCAGAAATCATGTTTTCCATGTCACCAAGTACGCATGGAATAAAACAGGCCTCAGTGTTGCGTGTGAGCTCCTCAACTAGATTAGAGCAGCAAATTGATTGTAAGCGTGCAGTTGTCTGTATCGGAAAGTGCCAGTGATTGTGGAGGCGGGTGAGCGTGCTGGCACCTAATTTGATCACTCAGTAGCTAATGCAATCTGCATTACGGCAGCTATTGCAGATCGGGATAATGTGCCAATAAGGCCAAAAGATTTTATTGACTTCCTGAGGCTGACTGTGTTCATTAAATACAAGCAGCATCCTAATTGCAAATGCAATGACAGAAAAATCATCTATACAACATTTTACTGTTGAAATTATGAAATAAAATGCAACAGCCCTGACTTGTCGAGACATGGCCTCCACTAGACTGCTGAAAGTGTCTTCTGTTATATGGCAGCAACATGTCATCACCAGTTTGGCAGTATTTCAGATATTTAAAACAAACAAACAAAAAACCTAATCAATAATTATCAATATCAACTGATATGAAATGCTTACATTATGATGCATTTGTCAGTCACGTCATCTATTGCCTACAACATTAAATACATGTCAGCCATACTGAATATAGTATTTGGGTTTGCAAGTTTTCAAAGTTAATATTTTGACTTCAGAAGCTCCCAGTAATCTGTCCATGTCTGAACTCTGATGGCCTTATTGTTATGGCATATTAGTTAAAAAAAAAAAAAAGCATTTGGTAATGTAATAAAATGGTAAAAATATTTGTCTGAGTCAAAAGTTCAGGCCAGTGTGTTTTTACTAAGCCGATGGATCACCCTAAAACTCCCTTCTTTGCTTCAGACCTGGCCGTTTACCATGGATAACACCGTCTTTCAGTCTTTCACAATGTATCACTTTATTTTTAAAGCACACTTTTAAAAACTTTGTATTTTTGCAAAATTTTGCCTAGAAAATATTTTTTTTATTCTGCTGGTTTTTTAGAAAGATTGTAAAACTGTTGAAATACATACCCTTCTGGCTATTTACTTCAAACCTATCTTTTCTTTCTGTCAAGCTTTTCATCTTAGGCTAATTACATCATAGAATGAACTTCATATCGATGAAACTTTTGTACTGAATACAGACTGACCTCTTATGAAATTTAGAGAAAGAGAGAGCTAGTTATCATAGCGATAAAGGGACTGCCTGTCCTCTGTACACTTCCATTATCTAATGTCCCGCTCACTTTTGAACCCAAATGCCAAATTAGCATACCTGAGACTCTATCCCACAGGTATCACGCTGACAGCTCTCACACCTGCACCGAGCATATGGATCTTCTATTCACACCGAGTGGCAGCTTCCACCATGGTTTATGCATTTCAGCCCTCTGCATGGATCTTTAGGAGCGCTCATTCACATAGCCAGTGGCATGCAGTGGAAAACGTGTCATGTTGGAGTGGTCTGTTCAGAATAATACATTTGAGTCTCAGGCTCCAGTTTTGTGAATGGTAAAGGGAATATTTATAACTCTAAGCTGCACAATCACTGCCAATTATTATGATGTAGGAGATATATTTGTACTGTAGATAAACAATGCTATCTGATGATGTTTGATGGCTCATTTCAAGCACATTTCATGCACCAGATCACTTCAGTTTATTACAATGTATAACAACTCACAAAGAAAGCCTTTGTTCCTGAGAGCTGACTGAAAGCTGCAGTTCATCCTTCATCTTTGAGAGCTTCAGCTCCACTATCAAAGGCCAGACATGGTGAGTTCAGCAGGAACATCCACCTGCAGTCTCATCCAAAGGCTTTTGAGAGATTTTTTTCCCCCTTCTTTTGACCTTTTGGCAATTTTTTCTAGGCACATCAAAAAAATAAAGATTAGTAGATCCATATCATCTCCCACTATTTTACTGTGCAGATGTAGATGAATGTGAAAATAATTCTCGTATGTTTTTTGTAAGAGCTTCTTGATTTATTAGACTTAAAAATATATAATTTTATACATTTTAGATTTTGTTTGTAGAAGTTTCATACAGTTACACTACATAACTGGAACTCCTCAGAGGAAAATTTTGTTTTAGCACAGCTGTCCAAATATATCCTTAGGAAATACACAGCTTAACACATGGAGAAGCAGTTTACTCTACCCAGGCCAATTCTTTTGGGCCTGGATGAGTCTCGTCCAGCTCCTCTCTGTGGCTTTTGTCCTTTTGGCAAAGCTACAAGGTAATCCCAGCGGCTGTGGGAGTGTGTTTACTGCTTGTTCTGTGTTATTGCATTTAGTATATGTTGCCACTTTAAAGATGAAGCATGGTAGGTTTCTGCTTTAAAGATAAAGAAGGAATATTTGAGTAGTAGCTTTTTTATGCCTGGAGTTCACATAGGTTTTCCTCAAATTCATTTAGAAAAGGACCATTGAACAGTCACTTTATTACCATTCAGAAATATACAGCAGTTGGTGCTCATCAGAATGTAAATTCAATTTATTGCTTTACAATTGGTCTATGAAAGTGGAATAAAAATTTGAGGAAAAAAATCACAAACTTGAGGAAAAAACTGTAAATAGCTTTGTTTACAGATAGAGAAATAATAACACACTATTTACATGGACCTAAATTGTATATGATATTGAATAAAGCAAATAATAAAGCACATTTTCCAATAAGATGATTTATGCACCTCTGACTGGTGCCAAGATGTACCAATCTGAACTTGAACACGTAAGAGAAATAAATATTCTGCAGTTATTTTCTATAGAAGTACTTTTGAATCAAACCAGAAATCAAGAAATGAGAAGATTGTCCTTTTTTATCAATCAAAAAATCATATCTCCTCAATATTTACATGAAGGTTTTGAAGTATATGTTTTTACTGGTGTCAGAAAACTTTGGATAATTTTTGTAGTGTTTGACCTGGAGATCAAAGCTAGCTGGTCAAGAGAAAATTGTGTATTTACTGGAAGTTGAACATTGCAATAGCTTACTGACTGAATTTGGTGCTCATAGTACTAATGGTGTAAAATGTTTTCGCAGAGCGTAACAATGGAGTTTAGAAAAAGGTGGGTTACGGGGTCATCTGGGTGCCTCAGTAGAAAATAATGAGGATGATTTCTTATAACCGATCTGATTTTGGTGACTGGTTCAGAGTCTATGTACTTACCCAGAAATGTGACACTGTGATGAGTAGTCTGTAACTGGGCAGTTTTCTCTTGAAGTCAACGATCATGTTCTTTGCTTTGTTGGTGTTCCTGATGAGGTTGTTGTCTCTGTACCAGTCCACTAATCGCTTCTGCTCCTCTTTATAGATCATCATCATCATTCCTGATGAAGACTCATCTGCTTAGGCTAGAATGTAATTAAAAGCAGATGCAGCACAACAGTTGTGTCAGCAATATGAACAAGAGTATCGTTAGATAGATGACTTTATTGCGCCTAATAGCATTATAAACTAAATTAGAGCGTATTGTATTGTAATGTATGTCATTAAATTTAAATCTACCAGTATGATAGATCTTTTTGGTCTGACCTGATTACATATTTATAGACATGAATTGGACCTTCTTGTTATTTGAAGAACCTTGAGATGACATTTACCCTCAAATGGCACTAGATAGATAAACCCAATTGAATTCAATTTAGGACACATCTTCTTAAGAAATTACATTTTGTGCTGCTTTAAACCATCACATTAAATTTTATTGACTAGGATAGGCTTTGACTGTGCTTAGATTTTGTTTTTTCTTGTTTTGTTTTTTGCAGGGAATGAGTGTTAGAAGTGTATCAGAAGGGCTCTGCAGGTAGAATTGACCTAAACATAGCCCTGAACTAACTTATAAGATGTGTGCCAAAGAGAAGATAAACACTTGAATGTTCCTTTTAGCTGCAAATGTCCCTGGGAGTGATGTTAAATCATTTAGCTGTGGAAGGAGAGTGGGAGTGGGGAAGGCTTCTCCTCTAAAGGGCAGAAGCAGTATTTCAACATTCTGCATTCCACAAGTTATAGATCAGCAATCTAAGGCACAACCTTTTCTACCCTCATCTCCCCTTGACCACCCTTTATAGATCCTGCTTTACCACAGAAAATGTAATCTGTATCGGCCTGTCCTCTCTCCCCAACCCGACTCTAATTTTCTTGTTTGTCCACAGGGGGTGGCAATATTAGGAGTGGGAGTAAAGGTTAATGTTGCACTGAAATGATGTCAAAATGTGGGGTCAAGGTCAAACAGGCCTGTGAGCCCCCTGAGAAACAAATGATTAAAATGTGTGTTTTCACTTTTGATCTGTCTCGTATAAACTATGATTGGCTTGCCTGTATGCATACAGGCAAGCTTCATCCAACATGAGTGAGACGGATCAAAAGCAACAGAGTAAAAACGGCTAACTGTAATAACCTTCTAGGAGTTTAAGGATTTTATTCCGTAAAGCACTCGTCTTCATCCAACCGATCCTGTGATTCCGATCCGGACACGTGGCCAAGCTTTCAACATGATCTGATGAATAGATAACATTTTTGACAAGTTAAAGTGATTAAACATTTATGCGCCCTATATATCTCCAGGGTCATAGGTGGTTACGCAGTCGAAGTTGTAGAAGTTCAAGAATGGACTATATTCAGACGAGTCTCCTGCACACATGATCTGAATCAGAATCAGAGGGGTTTGAAGATGAATTAATTCAATGTACAAGCTTGCACCACAAAGTGAATATGTTATAACTGATAAAATGCTTCAGACAAACCTACCCTTCTGACTCTGAGTGCTCATTCCTCTGTGAGCTGAAGAGAAGACTGCCAAGGGGGCAACTCAATTTATTAATGCCATTCAGTAAGCTGTCGCTCAGAGGAACAGGCCAAAGCAGGGCAGGGTGTGAAATACCATAAACATCTTCATGGCACTGGGTGGTCTGCTGAGCAGGATGGCAAAGGGTGATGGGATGCACCCGGGTGCAGTGAAGAGTGCCAAATGAACAGAGGACTGAGGAGCGTATTTTTCTGTCTAAACCACTAGACCGCTAAGCAGTCTCCTCTCTGGTCTCCAATGTGTATATTTATGGATTCTTATATGTATGGCTTATGGCATGTACTGTAGCTAACCTACTAAATTCATGCCTGAAGGAGCATACATAGTTTTGCATCAGGATACCAGTCATCTGTACTGAAGATCACACAGGAGTATGGCAGAGGCAGAGGAAAAAGAAAGTTGATATCAGAAGTATTAGGAACAGGTCAATTAAAAAAACAGAGTATTAGTGTCTCTTTTATAACAAGACTCACATGCCTTAATGTACACTAACAAAATTAATTGCACAGTTTCTAGTATAAACTTAGACAAGTACAACATACTTGTCCAGAGTGAAATTCTTAAGTTGATAACCAGATTTTAATCACAAAGTCTGCCGTATAGTTGTCGCCTTGTCGTCTACCAAGTTAATGGATAATGGCGCTTACACCTGGCTATTGGTTTGATTATGAGGTGAATGTTATAAAGATTCAAGCCTTTCTTTCGCCATACAATTTTGAGAACAGACCAACTTCTCGGACAATGTCATACAATTAAAACAGCTGCCTAATCTCCAGCAGACAGTGAGAGCAGGCCGGGTACTGATCCCTGAGGGAAACCTGCAGAGACCAGCTGAACTAACAGGTCCTGGTTTTGGACTGTGGGTGGAAGCCAGATTACATGTTTTGAGTTCTCATGGAGTAAAATAAAATTAAATTAAATTAAAGCATTTGTTTTCACCCAACCATTTCTGTGTCTGATCGAAATGACACCTACTAATCTGTAGGAGTCAGATTAGTAGTGCACCTACTACTAATCTGGTGGACCTTTTGCCACAAAGTTCTACTTTATGGCCAGTACAGGGATAACCAATCTAGCAGTGGCAGAGAACACAAATGTAAAAGTGTAAATCTAATTTAGAAATATAGAATGAAAGTTCTGATTCCAAGTATACAGATTCATATTTATCTTCATTTTCTCAGTCTTTTAAAGTGTAAATAAGCAGATTTAAGTAAGCATCTACTGGTGTTTTTGAATAGTGGTGCACTGCAAGCATCTATTTAACAATGCACACACTGTTTCTGTTTGTTTACCACTCATAGTAGTGCTTAATGAGCCAGAAACCAGTGAGCTGAAATATTTAGCTGTAGTTGCTTAAACATACACATTTCATTTAGTTTTTCTCATTCACTTTACTGAGATGCTGAATTTGTAATTAGACTTATGTTCAGGTTTCTGAATGCATACATGTCACAGTGTTGCATTTGATAGGATGTCGGCTTACTTGCACTGGATTAATGAATGTACCTGACAGCATTGTTCCACCACAGATAGGAACAGAACAGTCTGATGTCTTGTCATTTATCTTCCCCATGGCACCAGCAGAGCCTCAGCAATGAGGGATACTCTTGTATTGCTGTTCTGTCCCCTGAGACTTGTTGGAAGTATATTGTTCTCCATGTTGGGGGTTTGCTTTTATATTTTACATCTGGCTGAAAATGAAGATGAATAGTTTTGATACTTTATGTGGCGAGTAGGGAACAAATTTACATTTTCTCCTTTCCCTTATTTATTTGCATATAAGCTAATTTTCTGTGCTTGTTTGCCCATGGGCAGCTGAAATGTATGTGTTTTTGTTTACTTTTCTGTTGGTGCCCTGTTTGTTAATAATAAAGCAGCAATTTAAATGAGCACTTATGTTTATGGCTTACTGTGAAGTTGCTCTTGTTCAAATAATGCCAGCTGGAGGTTTAGTGTGTGTTCTTGTTTTTCATCTCTTGTCTTTCTGTAGAATATTTCTGTGTAATGATGTTATGAGTAGGGAACACATATAGAGTGACTCCTCTGGAAAGAGGGGAAATTTGCAAAACATAAATTTTGCATTAAGTTCCCTGCATTATTTTATATTTTACAGATTTTTGGCAGCAGAAATCCGGGTTTGTAAATAATTTGAAATGTTGCATCACTTTTGTAGCATTCATAATGTATTCAAATCCGTTTAACATAATTATGCACTTTGAAGCAAATCTTGCTGTATGAATATTAGCTAGAAGAATGGTATTTCTGTATGCTAATGTGGACACATCTATTTATACTTTGTTAGGACATATCTTAAACTTTTAGTTGTTTGTGAAGACAATACAGATTTTGCCTAATCTCATAGTTAAATAATTTCCCCGATGCACAAAGCTATGCACATTTATTTCCACTCAGTCTTATAAACATCCCCCCTTAAAAATACATTCCTCAGAAATTTAAAGATTATGTAAGACCAATATTTTTATATTAGAATGTTATGTTCATATTATGACTGCACAAACATGAGAAACACTGCAGACAATATTCAATTCACACCTTTCACTTGTCACAAATAGTCCCGAGTAAATATTTCTCAAAAGATTTAGAAGTGACGCCTTGTTTTTTCCCTCCAAAATGCAAGAAAGATTATGTAAAAACACCCACCTTTTTCAAACGAGTGGGTGACAGAAAGGTGGACACTTTAGCACTGACATTATCACTTGTGGCATTTCTACTTCTTATCTGATTTTGCTCTTTTGAGACAACTCCCATGCTTCAGAGAACATTTGGCAGGCTCTCTTCACTTCCCCCACATCTTCTGCAAGCCCTCAGATTATCAAAGTATCCAGTCTCCACGGAAAACAGAAAGGGAGAATCTCCGGCAGATCTGGTTGCCCTGGCAACAAGATGTAAAGTCAGCTGCCCAGAGACATGGACAGAAACACATAGCTGGAACTTGGCAGACAGCTGACAGGACTGAACACCTACCTGTCTCTGTCCTGCAGGACGACCAGGGTGAGAGCAGTGTGAAATATCCCACAGCTGAGAGCTGAAGATACTAAACTGAGAGCGGCAGATCTTTGTACGTTTTTCTGCTCTGGACCAAATCTGAAGTAAAGCTGTGATTTAACTTTTCTCTATTTCACCATACAAGTTTTATACTGGTTTCAGATTCCCCAACTGTAACTTTTAATTCACAAAACAGAAGTTAGGATCAAAATGTAAAGTGGCATACAACTATGATTTAAACTAGACCATAATGCACTCCAGTCTGAGCAGTAAGAAAAGTACTTAAAGTTAGTGAAAACTTGATAAATCGTTTTGATACTTTTGTTTTAGAGAACTTTTCCTACTCATTTCTATTTTATTTTTTAATTGTAAAATCTATTGTGTCTGATCGCTTTAAACATAACGCTAAAAGAAAGTGAAGTAGCATTGAATAACTGCACTAAATAACACAAATGGATCTGCATTGCAATATCAGTGGTGCAATATTTATATTTTGCAATTTTTTGACTATTGTAACCAAAGTGTTGGAAAGTTGTGTTTTACATACCATTTTATGACATTTTCTAGAAGGTCTTGCGATGAAGCAATAATGGTTAATTTTACTGGAACTAAGGGGCTGAGCCCAAGTACCTAGAAAACAGCCACAGACCTTAATCTTCTCGGCACCAAGTTGTACACAATGCAGTCATGCAAGTGCAGTTTTCCTGGAAACCTAAACTTCATCCTGCTGCTTTTCTTGAGTTGAAACTTGAAACGGTGTACTGTAGATTGTAGTTTCTCATTGAATGTCTCCCAATTATATACACGTGAACTTCGAAACCAACACTTGGAAAGACTTTAACAGTGGGTTATCTTTACTTGCACATGTTCTGCTTTGCATTTAGCCTTTTTTTCTCTGAGCTGCTGTCACTCAGACCATATTTTGTCAGTGATTGTTAGGCTGAGCAGCTGAGTCCTTCAGTTTCTTCACATTCCTGCCAAGACGAAGTCAGTATCATGTGTTTCATTTTAAGAAGCTGTCAGAGTTGACATTTTCCTGCATCTATGTTGCTGTCAGTTCAGTAAAACATCATAAAACTCAACCTGACAGGCCTCAGGTTTCTCTTTTTGCAGCAGCAGGTTTTTCTTTTTCTCCGTGAAAGAGAAAACAGATGTGCTAAAGTGAGATGAGCCAATGTGGCGATATGATTAATTAAAAAGTTTCCACTGCTTAGCTTGATATCTTCATAAAAAAACAATTAACTTTCATATAGACTGTGTCTTAATGTTTCTCCAGGTCAGATCAGCATCCAGAGTCCAGAAAACTAAAAAGTGTGTCTTTATTTGGCCCGTCAATACTTGTGCAGAAGTTTGACCTGAACTGGCGTATTCGTCAGCCCCGCGGCTGTTGGTGACTTTGCTGTAAGCTGTTCTGCTGCTGACAAAATCCTGCCTTATTTGCAGAGAGATCCTATGATCCAGTTTCTAATGACAAGTTGGACATGAAAACACCTGACAGTGAAGTTACAAAATGTGAAATGCAGCAGTATAATTTGTCATGGAAAATAGGAATTGAGATGAATTATTCAAATCTAACAGTTATGCAGAATTACAGCAAAAGTCCATCATTTGTCACTATTGAATAAAACTATTTTCATTTTTTATGAGGAAATACCAGTTTTGATTATCAAAATCTACCAGTTAAACAAATATTACATGTATTCAGAGGGTTGATCATATGTTAAGTTACCTATTAGTGCTTATTTGAGTTTCACTGAAATATCAGAGTAGTATGGGACATTGCAAAGAAACTTTTTCCACTTAAAAACGTTTCTGTTAATTATATTTAATGAAATAAACATCAGTGATATGTAATTTTTGTTTTCATAAAAACTGATTAAAATATTTTGTTAGAACATTTATGGATACATAAATACATACATTTAAATTTCTGCAAGTAGAACTAATGCAGTAGTTCTTTGTCAGAAAATAATAAAATCGTAAAGAGGAAACCTTTAAGATGTTTTTAAAAAACAGTAATAGAGATGCTAATGTAGTATTATCCACTGCATATGGCTATTGCAACGAGCCTTTTCATGGCTTTTCCCCACAACTTCAATATGAGTTTCTGGTGTTATAATATACAGTCTTGCTTTGGTGATCAGACCGCAGAAATAAAGCAGCTGTTCTTTTCATCATAAATATGCACCTCTTTTCACAGCAGCTGTAAGCAGTGCAAAGGCACACTTTATTAATTGTTTTCTCTCAAAATTTGGTTTTCTAGTCTATTGTACAACTTTGACTTACAGTGTATCTGTAAATTTGGACATGAATTACACAGTTGCACCCTACACTTGTCATTGTAGTTTAAAATAATATAATGAGTTATCTGGGAGCTCACATCTAACCTAAAAGATCCTACTTGAATTGCAGTTTTATTACCTGAGTTCGTCCAAGAATAGTGTATAAAAATCCTCCCTGTCAGCACTTTCTTTTTCCAAAAATAATGTGGTGACATAATCACTACCAGGTACAAAGTACTTTTTTTTTTTTTTTTTTTTTTTTAAAGTTATGGGAACTACACAGATTAGTCACATTAGAATGATAAAGTAACTAAATCTTCGTGGAACAAAGTGTTCTGCTGCCTGTGCTTTGGGATTTGATTGGATTATTGTGATTATTTTATCCTAACACATTTTTAAGACCAATAACACACTCACTGTACACACAACAGTGCTCCCCTCCAGGAGCATCATCCTCTCAGCAGGCTACCAGAGACCCTGCCTTACGATCCACACAGCCAAAAAAATCTATTAGACACTCCATCACATCCCCCAGGTCTTTGCTATGGTCCTTGCTGTGACTGGTCAAAGCTGTTTCATGGCTAACGAGGAGTGTGCTTAATACTAACTTCATTCAATCAGACAATGAAACTATATTAATATAGCAATTTTCTTACATGTAAGTGTAGCACAAAGAGTTTTTCACAGATTAAAAAAAAACAACAACAAAACAAATGGACAAATATAAAGCTACTAAACACAATCGATGGACATTGTCTAAAAGTCTCTAATTCTTGAGATTAAGAATCAAAGTGCTTCATAGAAAGTCTAATTTCTAATGAAAATAAAGAACAAAATTAAAACTTTTTAACCTGTTTTTACTGTTTACATGTTTTAACAGTGTTTGTCAAAAAATCCGGAGAAGTCTTCTCATTAAAACTGTGTACTGTTTTCTGTCAAGCCTGACGTATATTTAAATCAGGAAGCAGTGGTATCCTTGAGCATATTATCTCACTGGCTGAGCTGAAGGAAACACTGGCACACCTTCTCTCAAAAGTCTTATATTTAAGACAAACATGTTTAATTCTACTAATAAGATGCAACTTTTTAGTAAAAACAAAGAGTCAAAAGGTTTTCTCGTTCTATACTTCCAAAGGAACAATGAATGCATCAGTAATCAAAGATAATGTGAGCCTATAAGACTTTATGAATCTTTTACAGATTTATGGCACTCTCTTTCTTTTGAGTAGGATACATTCTAAACAACGAATGTCAGACGCAATCAATTTTCTTTCATCTATAGAAATTACTCCAAAGATCACGGATGTATATTTTTCTGTAATTTCTACATAGAAAATTTCTTTCAACTGTAAGATGTTTATTTCTTATGTGTATTTGTAGGTTTAATTCATGTTGCAGCATTTCAATTGGTGTCAAACTAAGTTTTGACTCCAGTCCCCTTCCTTCTGATGTAAATCTGTGCTGATTTTCCACCATGATTAAGATCATTAGGCCGTTGTGGAGTAACTGTCTTGTGGGAAAGAATGACCTGACCTTATCTAAGTAATCAGTGTTTGGGTGTCTCTTCACAGCTTGAAACTAGATGAAGAACTGCTCAGTCTTAGGCGAGGAGGCGTCGAGTCAGTCATACAACAAAGCTGCAGCTACAGCAATAATTATCCAAAGTCAGTGTTTGCTTTATGGTATTATACTCCAAGATTTTTCTGCTCCGTCTCGGTGGAGAGTGATTTAATGCATGCTGCTTCATTTACAGAGTTTTCTTCTTGCTCTTACAAAGTAAATAATTTCAAAGGGATGTATTTCTTTTTTAACTGCTGTGCAAAATTGAGCAATGGTTAATTTTGTAACAGCTTGACTGAAGGGGTTGAAATGAAGGGCAAAGGGGAAAAAAATAACACATCGCAGGTTTAACATCTGTAAGCAACCAGTTGCCAGGAGATCAAACATGGCTGGATTTTAATTTTTAAATTTTTTTTTTTTTTTTAGCCTAATTTGATATTTGTTCTTGTGAGGTTTGTTAACGCGCCTCCAGATGGCCTGTCAGATTGTGGCTGCCAACATCCCTGTACAATTTATTCTGAATCACTAAATAATTAAAGCTGTTATATCAGAAGGTATTCAGTTTGGCCAGTTATTTAGATAACAAGGAAATGACCAATTAAATGGTGATCACCAACCTTAAAGGTAATACTATAAGACTTTAAAAAAAGATAAAGGAAGTACGTTTTCCTACCAGAACATAGATGTAGTGAGGGGTCACATTACATATTAAGATTTGGAAAACAATCAGTTTCATAAGATCAAAATCTGAGGAATGAATCCTGGGCCTTTACGTCAAGTATAAAGCAAGTAGTAACTTGATTTTTGTTTATTTCTTGAAATGGTTATTTATTTGGAATCAACTCTAAAATAAAATATAATAATTATAAAAAAAATCAATGATTAATATTTAATTAAGCATTTTAATATGTATTAAAATTTATTTAAGATTATTGCAATTTATTTTCTAATGAACAACAAAGAACAACAAAAAAAACCTCCAATGAACACATATACCAATCATAGGTTTACAATACAAACTACTACTAAAAGGGTAAAAATGTTTGACTATGGAATTCAACATTTAAAAAAATATTGAAAAACATTAAGGCTTAACATATATCAAGTCTTGGTTTCCTGAGACCATCTCTCAGAAGTCTAGCCGGACAGGTTTGAGATGCCTAACATTAATTTGAGAAAGGAAAGAAAAAGTGAGCAGAAATCCAAACTCTTGGAATCACCTGCATCCTTTCAGGACCAGAACAACCTCTCCAGAAAAATTTTTGTTTTTGGTCATGCTAACAGACACAAAATTGGACCAACATAGCAAAGTGCGTGATGCGCACAAAAACATTTATCACAACAGAATCTGACAAGTTTCATCTAGTCGACCTAATTGAGCAAAGGTTCTCTGTGGGTTTGCTGGTTCTCTCTTACAAAGTCAGAACCCAGTTCACCTGGAGGAATGCGCTTTTGGCATAGGAGGCGTCAGGAGAGGATAATCAGCCAATCAGACAACCAATGATTAATTACTTTTGATTACAAATGTAGTCATTCAGACCTAAGAAAATGTTATTTCACTTAAACCTAAATGTCAGGGGAGCACAGTTTGACACAGCCTGGACAAAGGCAGTTCTTGAAGGTGAGGGAACAAATCTGAAGTGTTCATGTTCTCTACACAAAGTAATGATGTTGGCCATCATGCTTTCTCCTCATTTCTTTGCCACAATGCCAGCTTTTTGAAATAAATCCCTTGCAACAACAGCTGATGTAAGAAAAGATAAGGATATCTTAATATTCGTAAAACTTGTAATAAACTTGGGAACCATCTCCAAAAACAACTTATTTTCTCATCACAAGAAGGATCATGACAAATAAAAATGAGGGATTGGTTGGCGTTGTTTTTCATTTCTTTCATATGTTTTATTGCTGCACTTTTCCTGAGTGTAGCAATATCTACATCATATTACAGGCCTGTGTTTTGTTTTATCGCAGATATTATGCGCTGTTTTCTTTATTCACCTTGGGATTTATTTCCATCTTCTAGCTCATCTCCACTCGTTTCCCTGTGAATATTTTTCTTTAATTCCTCACATTTTTGCTCCATCTTCTCAGGTTTCTTTTTTTTCCCTGCGCTCTCATTGAACAAATCATTAGGTCAGGAGCAGCTTGTGGAAGGGGTATTCAGATCGGAGCTACGTAGGCAGAGAAGATTTTTAATTGTACCCATTAGGCTGCCGTGTGCCATGCTGACACAGCTTTAATAGTGGGTGGCCTATGGCTTAAACATGGCTCTTAAACTGAGCGCCTCAGCGGGACGGTGGGGACTTTTCCTCAGACCCAATAACTTCTGTCTAATTGCTGACATTGTATCATCCTCTCCCTGTGCTTTCCCCAGCTTCGTTGGGTTGGGGGCGTGATGGGACAACAGAATGCTATCCTTGGTGCCACTTAAAGTTCACTCTGATAATAAAATTGGCTGCAGTTTCCTGTTTGTTTCTCTTCATTCCACTCTAGCTGATAATGTCCACAGAGGCGAAGTTTGTTTGTCCTCTTAATCTCAGCTCTATTGTCTTCTGTGGAGTTTATGAGGGTTAATTAAAAAGGCAGAGACAAAATTAAACTCCTCTTTGCCATTGAGCTTCGCCATAATTAGATATTGACAACTTAATTACTTTTAGAGCTACGGCTAGTCATGAATGTCATGTAGGCTTGTTCAGAGCTGTAAGATGCAGACACAACTGGAAGTTATCAGCAAAATTTGGCAGTTTGGCCTGTAGCTTGCAAAAAGCAACAGCAACCCATAAAAAAGATTATTTTTTATTACCTAATAAGTCTGTAGGGGTAGCTTAGAGAATAATACAGTGAAATTCTCTTTTTCCATTAATGCGAGCAGGGGTTAATATTAGCTTAATTGATCCTTTATCTTTTTTTTCTTATGCAAAATCTTAAAATATCTTAAAATGTTTATAGTAAGCATCAGAACTAATAAAAGTCCACTAGAGACTTGAAATTTAAATGCGTCAATATTCAGCCCTTTCAGTGCACTTTTGTTGTTTGTTTTTGTAAACAAGTTTTTTGCTTAGTTAAATAATTACATATTGCAAACTGTGAATGTGGAATGGATTCAACCCAGGAATAGTTTTTTATCAACAATAATTCTGTGCCAGTCTGTGATTTAAAAAAATGTGGTAGAAGATAAAATAGAGGAGTTAAAAAAAAAAAATTGCTGTCCAACGTGGCCTCACAGTTTCCCAAAATCCATTTCTGATTGGCTAATCAGGCTCCTGCAGACTTGTGAGTCTGATGGTTTGGAAAAACAAAGGGTTAAGAAAACAGAACCAGCAAGAAGCTGGCCCAACCAAATTGTAACCAAAACCTGATAACCCTCTATCAGAAGTGATAGTTGTTTTTGTTTGCATTTTATGCTTTGTTGCATGCATTTGAACTCCTATTTACCATATCCTGTGCAAAATCCCCTGATTACTAAATAGAGTCCATCTGTGTGTAATACAATATAAAAATCAAGCTGCTCTGATGAAGATCAGAGCTTTGTCAGTGAACAAACACAAATGTTGAACGTGGAACACAGCAGACAGGACAATGATAAAGTTGTATAGAAGTTTAAAACAGGGCTAGGTTATAAAACAATATCCCAACCTTTGAACATCTTACTGAGCTTTGTTTAATGTGTACCATAATTTTCCAGACTATAAGCCGCGACTTTTGTATCAAGCTTTCAACCCTGCGGCTTATACAAAGATGCGGCTTATTTATGCATTTTTTTTCTAACGGCCACCAGGGGCGCTCGAGCAGAAAAGGTAAGAGTGA